>SKCR01039910.1:0-82245 GCA_019454045.1 Zanthoxylum bungeanum
TCATGGTGAAGTAAGTGGGCCCATATCTAGCTAGGCTATATGTGAACATGAATATTTCGTGACCTTAACGGATGTGACATCACGTTGTGGTTATGTGTTTCTTTTGAAGAACAAAATCGGAAACTTTAGAGTTTCGACACGAAGTAACAAACAGATCGGCTATAGTGTTATTCCGCCGCGGTAATACCGTAATGAAAAATACTTAAGCAGTAAGTTTTCATATGTATATGAAAGAGTACGGTATTCTTTCAGATGGGACATGATAAGGTTATCACGAGTCGCTCTGAGCTACTATTTCCTTCTACAGGATATGTATTAACAGTGCAAACTTATTTAGAATAAGGTTCCATATAAATCTGTTTGACAGATATCATATAGGATATGAACAGGAAAAAACGAGGTTTCTCATTCCTGATAATTTGGGTATGCCAGGCATAGCGTTTGGATGATACCAAACAAGGACCCAAATTGGATAAAGTGCCAATATAGGTTATCCTAAGGAGAAACCTTAAGTATAGTACTTGTAAATCCCACATGAGAACAATGTAATTGTTGCTCACCATGCGGTTTTCCTGAGAGGAATACCGATATGCAGTGGTCAGTGGGAGGACAGTGATACTCGATGAAAATCGGAGTAATACTGTTCAAGGCACGAAGTCCTTAATGGAACACGAATAGTCATCTATGATGAAACTATACCATTAATCTTCAAATACACAAGAACTTCGTAATCGGATAGAGTCAGAAAAACAACGAGGGTATGGGTTTCTGATCTCACCCCATAAGATGTCAATCTTATGGAGGTGTACCACCCGACTACGTTTTGGGAAGTGATACAAGGTATCGACTTTCTGTCATGGCAAAGTGTCATGAATCCAAAATGGATTCCATGTATAACAACTATTTTGAATACTAGTTGTTGTACCATAAGCATTGTGCCTATGGTACATTAAAGTCTTCAAGAAGACATACATGGAAGGCAACAAACCAACGTACAAAGCTAGGCTTTTGACGAAAAGTATCGTTATCAACATTGTGTTAATAACGGTTCAACCTTTTACCTGTTGCCATGGTAATCCATTTTGAAATGCTTGTTGATAACTGCGTATTTCATTTATGAAATTTGTCAGTTACAAATCAAAATCGCTTTCCTGAAAGGAAACCTTTTGGAGGATGTTTTACAACATCCTGACGATTTTGTATAACCGACAACCAGGTTTGCGGGTTATTCGATCCATTTTGGATTGATGCAAGCATAAGTTCTTGGAACTGTCGTTTTGAAATAATCATAATGGTTTAGATTTGACTCAAACGAAATATTCTTGTGTATATAAGGAGGTTAGTGGGAGAGCGCACTGACAGTGAAATTCCCATAAAACAATTGTTGAAGCTTGGCTTTCAATAGAAATTCTCCGTAGAATTCTGGGATAACAACCTTTATTAGAGGAATAAAGATCTACTGGGATAGATTTGGAGTTGTTAACCTCTCTGGGAAATGGTACATTTAAAATGTACTTGTATTGGTGTCTCATACGCTTCGAGCATATGGAGTCACAATCAGGTCAATCCAAGTGACAGTCACTGGATTGAAGTTAAGAACATCTGATGTATCTCTGAGAACTAAGATGCTTAATCTTTACTATGGAGAAGGAGAACTTGAAGTGACTGGGATCAACTCTGCAAGTTTCCAACAATTAAATACTATGGTACTATAAAGTTGATAACGAACAACATGAGGAGACTGGAAATATTCCGATCAAGATAACTGTTGCCGAATAAACAACAAATGTGGATTTTGCTACAGCTGAAGCAGCAATAGAAGCCATTTGGATCGATAATAAATCTAATAGATTAGATATAGTTCTGTTTGTTGGTAAAATCTAAGGTCCCAAGATCAAATCAAGACATGAAAACATGCATGAATACATCAACGGAGGTAGCGGAATACTCACATTGATCGGTTATGTCGATTTGAAGACGAATCAAGGCCAAAAACGTACTGCCCTGCACACGCCACTGCAACCAGTCCATGCTCACTGTCTTGGCAGTTTCGGGTCTCAAAACGAAGCTCCAAACTCCGTCGGATGAGTCCCGCCTCATGGGTGAACCTCCCTACCACCTTCGCAAGACTCGTAGTGTGCTAGCACTTGCGGTTTTCACCATGAAAACCCAACTCTTGGCTTCCCTTGCTCACGATTTTTTTTGGTTCAAAACCAGTCCAAAGTTTCTGTTTTGGGCGTGAGGTGAGAAGAGAGAATGAGAGAGTTGAATTGTGTATTAAGTTAAAAATGATTTACCAAAAATCATATTTATTTATGCCATAATATTTATTAATTAATAATAAATTTATGACACAAAACACATGCAATGGCTTAGAGTGTCAAACACTCAAACTCCATGCAATGACATTGAGTGCAATGTACACAATCTACATGCAAAGCATTAGAATGACATGTGTCATGTGGGCCCCACACGTTTCCAAATGAAAGTGGGCCCACGTGCACTCACGCGTTCGGGTTCGATATTTCCGAAATACCGAGCTTACGTCGCGACGTTAATTCAATCGAATTAAAAAAATAATTGCGCCTGGCGAAATTATTATTTACGTCGCTAACGAATTAATTCTAAATTAACTCGTTTGCCCGAATTAAAATCTAATTTTAATTCCGCGTCGAAATCTAATTTCGTCTAATATATCGAATATATTAATTCATCGATCAATTCCAAATTAATCGTTCTCTCTCTTTAGACGACATTTTATCCCGGATAAAATATCTCCGTTATTAACCTAGATTAATTTTCTCTCTCTTCTATATAATCCCAGATTATTCAAGAGTGCGAGTTGTGCGTCATCGGTGGATTATCGGGAAGCGACCCATGAGATCCCCGGATAATCTGGCAGTAAATACGGTCGTCGGAGTATCCGAATCACGTACGTACCAAGTACTACGTTCTACCGATTTACGAGACAAGGTCGACTCCTAGCAAAGCACCAAGTCTACCTAATTCTCCGGACATATCCATTAAAGAATATTAAGATCTGTATCAAGCGTAGTATACTAATGTATTGTGCATATCGGCCCAGTATCGGATAGTCACGTGCTAGGGCTGGGGCTGGATAAGTGTCTGCCCCGTCCGAAACACATATCGGATGTCTGGTAACTAGTCTCTATAATCGGATATTCATGACCTGGTCATAATATCACGATTGGATGCGCATCTCTTAAGAGCACTAATACCGTATCCTGCGTGACATCATCTCCACTATGACTGGAGTGATACTTCCGTCTTGACATCACATCCAATACACTACGATTCTCAATATACCCGGCATTGGCGTACACAGAACCGGTTACAGTCCTAGACGACCTCAACTAAAGTATATCGATTGTCGTAAGCATTAGCGATGTAAGTCTCAGGTTAAGACTATACACACCTACCTTGATTTCGGCCTCCCATAGACACATATTCATAATACCAATGGGATTCCGAGGGGTCTATCCAGAGCGAAGCTGTTTCCCGTACCATCGGTGAAACACGACCTCCTATCGCACTTGCATAAGTATCCAACACTTATATATATGAGAACTATGCCGTTGTGCCCTCACAACGCACACAAGTGCAATACTAGCCTATTCCGCATTATCGATGTCCAGTCTCGATAATACTACGGCTAGGGATATTTAATGATTAATCCTTTGTGGACTGATACTGTCTCATATCATCTCAATCCAGGAACTAATCATAGGGACCTCTCTTCATTTATATATCTATGGTGATCTAATCACAATGATGAGAGTGCAATTTCCTTGTCACATAGTTAATTTGCTACAACAACACAATGATCTGTGCAAATAGTGACGCTATGGGTCATTTTGTCCAACAATCTCCCACTTGGCACATAGCCAGTCACTCGAGTGTCTAACACCCGAACTATGTACAATTCGCTCAAATTGCTGAGGAAAGGTTTTCGTCAGCGGATTTGCTTAATTATCGTCTGACGCGATTTACACGATCATCACATCGCCACGATGTATGATCCGAACGAATCAGATGATATAGAAGTATATATCTGGATCGTTGATGAGACCTTTAATTCTTTAGCCTGTGCTGACGCCTAGCTCAGCTGCTAACAGAATTATATCTAATCTAATTAGATTTATTATCGATCCAAATGGCTTCTATTGCTGCCTCAGCTGCAGCAATAATCCGCATTTGTTGTTTATTCGGCAGCAGTTATCTTGCTCGGAATATTTCCAGCTCACTGTCCCGTTATTCAAACTTTATAGTACCGTAGTATTTAATCGTTTTGGAAACTTGCAGTAGTGATCCCAGTCACTTCAAGTTCTCCTTCTCCATAGTTTAAGACAACATCTTTAGTTCTCTAAGATACTAACAGATGTCCTTAAATTCAATCCAGTGACTATCACTTGGATTGACCTGATTGTGACTCCATATGCTCGAAGCGTATGAGACACCAATACAAGTACATTTTAAATGTACAATTTCCCAGAGAGTGTTAACAACTCCAAATCTATCCCAGTAGATCTTTATTCCTGAATAAAGGTTGTTACTCCCAAGAATTCTACGGAGAATTTCTATTGAAAGAATATCTATGAAAGCCAAGCTTTCACCAATTGCTTTATGGGAATTTCACTGTCAGTGCGCTCTCTCCCACTAACCTCCTTATATACACAAGAATTATTTCGTTTTGAGTTAAATCATAAACCATTATGATTATTTCAAAACGTCAGTTCCAAGAACCTTATGCTTGCTTTGATCCAAACATGGATCGAATAACCCGCAAACCTTGTTTGTCGGTTATACAAAATCGTCAGGATGTTGTAAACATCCTCCAAAAGGTTTCCTTTTCAGGAAAGCGATTTTGATTTGTAACTGACATATTTCATAAATGAAATATACAGTTATCAACAAGCATCTTCAAAATGCTTAACCATGGCAACAGGTAAAAGGTTGAACCGTTATTAACACAATGTTGATAACGATACCTTTCCGTCAAAAGCCTAGCTTTGTAAGTTGGTATGTTGTCATCCATGTATGTCTTCCTTGAAGACGTATAATGTACCATAGGCACAATGCCTTGTGGTACAACAACTAGTATCCATAATAGTCGTTATACATGGAATCCATTTCGGACTCATGGCACTTTGCCATAACAGGAGTCGATACCTCGTATCACTTCCTCATAACGTAGTCGGATGGTACACCTCCATAAGATTGACATCTTAATGAGGTTAGATCAGAAACCCATACCCTAGGTTGTTTTCTGACTCTATCCGATCTACCCGATTTCTTGTGTATTTGAAGATTAATGGTACAGATTCATCATAGATGAATTGTTTGTGTTCCATTAAGGACTTCGTGCTATGAATAGTATTACTCCGATTTTCATTGAGTATCACTATCCTCCCACTGACCACTGCATATCGGTATTCCTCTCAGGAAAACCGCATGGTGAGCAACAATCACATTGTTCTCATGTGGGATTTATAAGTACTATACTTATGGTTTCCCTTAGGATAACCTATATTGGCACTAATCCAATTTGGGTTCTTAGTTTGGTATCATCCAAACTTTATGCCTGGCATACCCAAATTATCAGGAATGAGAAACCTCGTTTCTTTCCTGTTCATATCCTATATGATATCTGTCAAACAGATTTATATGGAACCTTATTCTAAATAAGTTTTGCACTGTTAATACATATCCTGTAGAAGGAAATAGTAGCTCAGAGCGACTCGTGATAAACCTTATCATGTCCAACAAAATTCGGTTTTAGTTCAGACACACCGTCTAACCGACGTGTCTCGGGGAGTCCTCACATGAAAGAACACCGTACTCTTTCATTTATATATGAAACTTACTGCTTAAGTATTTTCCATTTCGGTCTTACCGTGGCGGAATAACACTATAGCCGATCTGTTTGTTTTCTTCGTGTCGAAACTTCAAAAGTTTCTGATCTGTGTTCTTCAAAAGAAACCACATAACCACAACGTGATGCTACATCCGTTAAGGTCACGAAATATTCATGTTCACATCTAGCCTAGCTAGATATGGGCCCACTTACTTCACCATGAATAGGGCTAACAGATCGGTGGCCCTTTTACTATTACCAAGTAAATAGTATTTTAGGTTTTTAACCTAATAAACTAGATTCGTAGACCTTATTTGAATAGTCAAATCAGTCCTAGTACCCACTCTTCAAAAGTGTGGATATACGAGTCTCGTTTATTGTGTCCCAGACAACAATGCCACAAATAAGTCTCTATTGATCAAATCAATTTGAGCTATTTATTTGTCATTTATATGTTTGAGATTTTATTTATATTCAAAATATAAATTATGTTATTTACATCTAATGTATTTATCTCAGTATCATCTTTATATAATGAAACACTTTAGTGTTCTAGAATATAAAGGTTTTATCCGCATCGGATTAAACACTGATATAGAGATAATGTCTCTAGTCAAACTAGTTACATTAAAATTTCCTAATTTAAGTACACACCCGAAGGGTAGTTCCTAAACTTAGGTATCTACGGTCGAAACAGCGACTTTCGTCCCGTTTCCAATTCGCAGAGAAATCTCGGCTTGAAGCCAGTATCCAGCCCACAGCGGATTCTGAACGTCAATACATATATGTATTATGTACCACACTAAGTATTTAAAATCCAATTTTAATACTAGTAGTAAACATAACTTTGACAAATATTTTTAAAGTAGAGCCTCTCCCTATCTTTAATTCCTTCGTGTCTTCCATATCCAAATGGTAGTCACTTTGGGATATGTCAATTACCTTTTCAATATTTCACAAACCTTTGGCCAAGCCTTGGGTTTTAGAATATCGAAATGATGTGCACCTTGTGCTACATGCCCAATTGCAAACTTTGACTTTTCTCCACTAGAATGGTCAATTAATTGCAATTTTAATACTTTTAAATCTAAAGATAGATTTATTGTAAGTATATTAATTAAGCACTAAAGTCATCATCACATAAATCTTCCAAAGACTTTATGCTCTACTATTTGCTTAATTATGGGCTTAGTCATAATAAGTTATTTTATCAAATAAATTAACCTATTATTAATTCCCAATTGAAAATTAAATCATTTAAAACATTTAATCCAAGGATTATATATTTTAAATATTCAACCTTTCAATTCTTTCTTGATTTCAATAGTCCAACTATTTAATCAATTTAATAAGGTACTATTTATTATAATGATTACAATAATCCAATTATTTAATCAACTATAATTTTAATATTGATTACTATAATCTAATTATAAAATCAACTATCATTTTAATTCAATTATATTGATTACTATAATCCAATTATAAAATCAACTACATATTGAATGAGTTTGTATATAGTCCAACTATATATATATTTAAAACAACATAAAATATATTTAGTCCAACTAATACTTTTGATTAATATGACGAGTAAAATATAGATGAGCGCGTTTAGCGAGTATTCGAACGAATGTTGCAAATTCAATACTTGCCTCCCACTATTTTTCGTCGAGCCTCTAACCCTCTGTCGAGTACTCGGGAAACCGTGTTTCCTAGTGGGCTAGGATCCCGTTAAATATCACACAATCTTGACTTTGGCCAACAAATTGTATGATAATTAACTAGGTAGATCTCGAAGATCAATTGGATCTAATCCAACTCCTAGATCCAGTAGGTGGACATCCAAGTCCTAAACATATATCTATATATGCCTATATATCCAATATATACCTAACCTTTTTCCTCTCTGAATCAACTAGCCTTGGCTTTGGCACAACAAACCTAGTGATCCCAGTCAAGCGCGGACCCATTGACATGGAAGCTTCGTAATCAATGTCAATGGACAAGAAGTGGTCTTGACTTTGGCCAACAAACCACAACTTGGACACGACACCGATATGGAACAAAGCCTCGTGATTAAAACACATCTTCGAAGGACAAGGGCTTGACTTTGGCCAACAACCCCTGCCAATCTCGGATCTTGAGTAAGAATCACTCAATGGAAGGAAAATAACGCTTGATATTTAACGAGGGTTTTTTCGCGTGCAAATTGGCTACCAATTTAATTATCTTTGTTAAGGTCTCATCATCATACACCCTTAAACATGCATTCTAAATACATAATAAAGCGAGTATGAAATAAATAATAATGATATGCGGATGGATACTTAACACATTGATCCTAGATCAAATCTCTCCCTTTCTCACTCAAGCTAGCACTAGTATTACTTCTACCCGTTACACTACACTTCTAAAGAAACCTCATATACATAGAGGGGAATAGGTGAGAAGAGAATACAAAGAGAAAGAAGGTGATAAGGCTGGACACGCAGGTCCAATTTAATAATCGAATTTATTACAACAATTTCTAAAATTGCCCACCCGACTAATATCCATCCGATATACATTATTCATTCAACACAACCACGTATTCACACACATAAGCATGCTATCAATCAATCTAATCAAATTAATTAATCTGATAATTAAGTGATCATCCAATGTTCAAACAACGATTTGATTTTGTTCGAGTCAAACTCGTTTTTGCGAATAAGTACTTAAAGTACGAATTCATGAATTAAATTAAACTACATCATTAAATCTAATTTAACATGTATTTAATACTAATTCACTATTCAATTCCAAATTAAATATTACACTTTTATTAATAAACCTTTTACGATTTAAATTCCAATTCAATCGCGTCGCGTCTCAAAGACCGATTAACGTCCAACGTCAATTCAATTAAAGTCCAATGGGCTTTTGATTGATTCTTAAGGCGTGGACTTTTGGTCAACTCGGGTCAAACCGATAACCAAAGTCCAATCCGGGATTTACCCCATAAGCCCATAAATCAATCTTGGCCCATTAGGCCCAATTGAACTTTAAAGGTTCATTAGTCGCATTTGGGCTTTATGGTTAAGGTTTTGGGCCCAATTGGATCCAATCCACTTGGCCTAAACCAAACTTGATAAATCAAGCCCAATAGGCCCAATTACAACTTTAAATTCTAATTTCCAAAATTAGGCCCAATTAATTAAATCCAAAAATCCAATTTTCACAATTTAATTACCAAAAGTGCATTATATGATTAATCAACTAAATCAACATTTCCAAAACACTAAATTAGTCCAATTAATCATACTTAATTCATTATTACATGTCAAACACACATAATGAAAAATCAAACCCATAAACATGCTTCAATGCTCTCGGCCAAGGAAGGTGATTTTGTGTCCGATTCGGTTTCAATCCAATCGAACCTACAATCGACATTAAATCACCATCCAATTTGATTACATACACATCCAATGTCATAAAATCAAAAATACCAAGACATTAAAGGGCATACACATTCGGCCAACACAAGGATTTTGGGGTTTTTTTGTCCAATTCGAAATCCAATCCAATTCTATTCAAATTAACATCAACCTAAATGATTTCAACTCATCAAATGAATCAAAATAAAAAATTCCAAGAATCCCAAATACATAAACATTCGGCCAAGGTGATAATTTTGGGGGATTTATGTTCAATTCAAAATTCAATCTAATTGACTTAAAAATTAACATCATCCATCAAATTACAACCCATCCAATGAATCAAAATGAAAAATCAAATTTCCAAACACATCACACATTCGGCCAACACTTCCATTTGGTAAAATTGATCCAAGCAATTTTTTGAAATTGATCAATCAATTTCAATTAATCATTTAAACATCTCAATTAATCATTTAAACCAAATCACGCTCAAAATCAAATACCCAATATTAGTCACATATTCGGCCAAGATGCAAAAATTTGGGAAATTAATTCAAATCATTTTTCAACAAATTGGTCCAACCAAAATGAAATTAAACATGTTATAAGCATACTTAAACCACCAATTAATTCAAATCATGCTCAACAAAACATTTACCCAAATTTTAAGCCCTAAAATTTCATGCTTGCAACATTAGCTCTTGATGCCATTGTTGGTAAAATCTAAGGTCCCAAGATCAAATCAAGACATGAAAACATGCATGAATACATCAACGGAGGTAGCGGAATACTCACATTGATCGGTTAATGTCGATTTGAAGACGAATCAAGGCCAAAAACGTCTGCCCTGCACACGCCACTGCAACCAGTCCATGCTCACTGTCTTGGCAGTTTCGGGTCTCAAAACGAAGCTCCAAACTCCGTCGGATGAGTCCCGCCTCATGGGAACCTCCCTACCACCTTCGCAAGACTCGTAAGGTGCTAGCACTTGCGGTTTTCACCATGAAAACCCACTCTTGGCTTCCCTTGCCACGATTTTTTTGTTCAAAACCAGTCGAAAAAGTTTCTGTTTTGGGCGTGAGGTGAGAATATAAGAATGAGAGAGTTGAAGTGTTGTATTAAGTTAAAAAATGATTTACCAAAAATCAATTTATATTTATGCCATAAATTTATTAAATTAATAATAAATTTATGACACAAAACATGCAATGGCTTAGAGTGTCAAACACTCAAACTCCATGCAATGACATTGAGTGCAATGTACACAATCTACATGCAAAGCATTAGAATGACATGTGTCATGTGGCCCCACACGTTTCCAAATGAAAGTGGCCCACGTGCACTCACGCGTTCGGGTTCGATATTTCCGAAATACCGAGCTTACGTCGCGACGTTAATTCAATCGAATTTAAATAAATAATTGCGCCTGGCGAAATTATTATTTACGTCGCTAACGAATTAATTCTAAATTAACTCGTTTGCCCGAATTAAAATCTAATTTTAATTCCGCGTCGAAATCTAATTTCGTCTAATATATCGAATATATTAATTCATCGATCAATTCCAATTAATCGTTCTCTCTCTTTAGACGACATTTTATCCCCGGATAAAATATCTCCGTTATTAATCCTAGATTAATTTTCTTCTCTCTTATATTATAATCCCAGATTATTCAAGAGTGCGAGTTGTGCGTCATCGGTGGATTATCGGGAAGCGACCCATGAGATCCCCGGATAATCTGGCAGTAAATACGGTCGTCGGAGTATCCGAATCACGTACGTACCAAGTACTACGTTCTAACTAACGATTTACGAGACAAGGTCGACTCCTAGCAAAGCACCAAGTCTACCTAATTCTCCGGACATATCCATTAAAGAATATTAAGATCTGTATCAAGCGTAGTATACTAATGTATTGTGTATATCGGCCCAGTATCGGATAGTCACGTGCTAGGGCTGGGGCTGGATAAGTGTCTGCCCCGTCCGAAACACATATCGGATGTCTGGTAACTAGTCTCTATAATCGGATATTCATGACCTGGTCATAATATCACGATTGGATGCGCATCTCTTAAGAGCACTAATACCGTATCCTGTGTGACAACATCTCCACTATGACTGGAGTGATACTTCCGTCTTGACATCACATCTAATACACTACGATTCTCAATATACCCGGCATTGGCGTACACAGAACCGGTTACAGTCCTAGACGACCTCAACTAAAGTATATCGATTGTCGTAAGCATTAGCGATGTAAGTCTCAGGTTAAGACTATACACACCTACCTTGATTTCGGCCTCCCATAGACACATATTCATAATACCAATGGGATTCCGAGGGGTCTATCCAGAGCGAAGCTGTTTCCCGTACCATCGGTGAAACACGACCTCCTATCGCACTTGCATAAGTATCCAACACTTATATATATGAAACTATGCCGTTGTGCCCTCACAACACACACAAGTGCAATACTAGCCTATTCCGCATTATCGATGTCCAGTCTCGATATACTACGACTATGGATATTTAATGATTAATCCTTTGTGGACTGATACTGACTGTCTCATATCATCTCAATCCAGGAACTAATCATAGGGACCTCTCTTCATTTATATATCTATGGTGATCTAATCACAAATGATGAGAGTGCAATTTCTTTGTCACATAGTTAATTTGCTACAACAACACAATGATCTGTGCAAATAGTGACGCTCTGGGTCATTTTGTCCAACACTGTTAGCGGCTGAACTAGGCGTCAGCACAGGCTAAGGAATTAAAGGTCTCATCGACGATCCAGATATATACTTCTATATCATCTGATTCGTTCGGATCATACATCGTGGCGATGTGATGATCGTATAAATCGTCTCAAACAACAAATCCGCTGACGAAAACCTTTCCTCAGCAATTTGAGCGAAACTTACATAGTTCGGGTGTAGGACACTCGAGTGACTGGCTATGTGCCAAGTGGGAGATTGTTGGATAATATGACCCATAACGTCACTATTTCACAGATCATTGGTGTTGTGTAGCAAATTAACTATGTAACAAGGAAATTACACTCTCTTCATTTTGTGATTAGATCACCATAGACATATAAATGAAGAGAGGTCCCTATGATTAGTTCCTGGATTGAGATGATATGAGACAGTATTAGTCCACGAAGGATTAATCATTAAATATCCCTAGCCGTAGTATTATCGAGACTGGACATCGATAATGCGGAATAGGCTAGTATTGCACTTGTGCGCGTTGTGAGGGCACAACGGCATAGTTCTCATATATAAAGTATTGGATACTTGTGCAAGTGCGATAGGAGGTCGTGTTTCACCGATGGTACGGGAAACAGCTTCGCTCTGGATAGACCCTTCGGAATCCCATTGGTATATGACTAGGTGTCTATGGGAGGCCGAAATCAAGGTAGGTGTGTATAGTCTTAACCTGAGACTTACATCGCTAATGCTTACGACAATCGATATACTTTAGTTGAGGTCGTCTAGGACTGTAACCGGTTCTGTGTACGCCAATGCCGGGTATATTGAGAATCGTAGTGTATTAGATGTGATGTCAAGACGGAAGTATCACTCCAGTCATAGTGGAGATGATGTCACGCAGGATACGGTATTAGTGCTCTTAAGAGATGCGCATCCAATCGTGATATTATGACCAGGTCATGAATATCCGATTATAGAGACTAGTTACCAGACATCCGATATGTGTTTCGGACGGGGCAGACACTTATCCAGCCCCACCCTAGCACGTGATTATCCGATACTGGGCCGATATGCACAATACATAGTATACTACGCTTGATACAGATCTTTGATATTCATTGATGAATTGTCCGGAGAACTTGGGAAGTCTTGGTGCTTTGCTAGGAGTCGACCTTGTCTCGTAAATCGGTAGAACGTAGTACTTGGTACGTACGTGATTCGGATACTCCGACGACCGTATTTACTGCCAGATTATCCGGGGATCTCATGGGTCGCTTCCCGATAATCCACCGATGACGCACAACTCGCACTCTTGAATAATCTGGGATTATAATAGAAGAGAGAGAAAAGTAATCTAGGATTAATTACGGAGATATTTTATCTAGGATAAAATATCGTCTAGAGAGAGATAACGATTAATTTGGAATTAATCGAATTAATATATTCGATATATTAATACGAAATTAGATTTCGACGCGGAATTAAAATTAGATTTTAATTCGGGCAAACGAGTTAATTTATAATTAATTCGTTAGCGACGTAAATAATAATTTCGCTAGCCGCAATTATTCGATTGAATTAACGTCGCGACGTAAGCTCGGTATTTCGGAAATATCGAGCCCGAACGCGTGAGTGCACGTGGGCCTTTTCATTTGGAAACGTGTGGGCCCACATGACACATGTCATTTTATGCATTATTTTATTCTAATGCATTGCATGGTGATAGTGTACATACACTCAATGGTCTTGCATGGAGTTTGAGTGTTTGACACTCTAAACCATTGCATGATTTGTGTCATAAATTTATTATCAATTTAATAAATATTATGGCATAAATATAAATTGATTTTTGGTAAATCATTTTCAACTTACACAATTTCATCTCTCTCAAAACTCTCTCTTCTCTCACGTCCAAATGAAGAAATTCTTGGACTGGTTTGGAACCAGAAATGGCGTGGACTTTAGGGAAGCAAAGAGTGATTTTCATGGTGAAAAATCAAGTGCTAGCACACTTTCAAGTCTTGCGAAGGTGGTAGGGAGGTTCGACCATGAGACGGGATCCATCCGACGAAGCTAGGAGCTCCGTTTCTTCTCACTCAAATTTCTGTTTTGCAGGGCAGTGGACTGCCAGCAGTTTGGCGTGAAGGGCAGTGCGTTTTTGGGCTTCATTCGTCTTCAAATCGACTCAACCGATCAATGTGAGTATTCCGCTACCTCCGTTGATGTGTTCACGCATGTTTTCATGTCTTTATTTGATCTTGGGACCTTAGAATAAACCAACAAGCATATGGAGTCACAATCGGGTCAATCCAAGTGATAGTCACTGGATTGAAGTTAAGAACATCTGTTAGTATCTCTGAGAACTAAAGATGCTATCTTTTACTATGGAGAAGGAGAACTTGAAGTGACTGGGATCACTGCAGCAAGTTTTCAAACGATTAAATACTGCGGTACTATAAAGTTTGAATAACGGGACAGTGAGCTGGAAATCTTCCAAGCAAGATAAATGTTGCCGTATAAACAACAAATGCGGATTATTGCTGCAGCTGAGGCAGCAATAGAAGACCATCTGGGTCGAAAATAAATCTAATAAGATTAGATAAAGTTCTGTTAGCAGCTGAACTAGGTGTCAGCATAGGCTAAGAAATTAAAGGTCTCATCGACGATCCATATATATACTTCTATATATCATCTGATTCGTTCGGATCATACATCATGGCGATGTGATGATCGTATAAATCGCGTCAAAACAACAAATCCGCTGACGAAAACCTTTCCTCAGCAATTTGAGAGAACCTTACATAGTTCGGGTGTAGGACACTCGAGTGACTGGCTATGTGCCAAGTGGGAGATTGTTGGATAATATGACCCATAGCGTCACTATTTGCACAGATCATTGTGTTGTTGTAGCAAATTAACTATGTAACAAGGAAATTGCACTCTCTTCATTTGGTGATTAGATCACCATAGACATATATAAATGAAGAGAGGTCCCTATGATTAGTTCCTGGATTGAGATGATATGAGACAGTATCAGTCCACGAAGGATTAATCATTAAATATCCCTAGCCGTAGTATTATCGAGACTGGACATCGATAATGCGGAATAGGCTAGTATTGCACTTGTGCGCGTTGTGAGGGCACAACGGCATAGTTCTCATATATATAAGTATTGGATACTTGTGCAAGTGCGATAGGAGGTCGTGTTTCGTGTTCCACCGATGGTACGGGAAACAGCTTCGCTCTGGATAGACCCTTCGGAATCCCATTGGTATTATCTAGGTGTCTATGGGAGGCCGAAATCAAGGTAGGTGTGTATAGTCTTAACCTGAGACTTACATCGCTAATACTTACGACAATCGGTAAACTTTGGTTTTGGTGGTGGGGGATCTTAACTGGTTCTGTGTTCACCTCTTCTGGGTTTATCAGGAATCGTAGTGTATTGGATGTGATGTCGAGACGGAAGTATCACTCCAGTCATAGTGGAGATGATGTCACGCAGGATACGGTATTAGTGCTCTTAAGTGATGCGCATCCAATCGTGATATTATGACCAGGTCATGAATATCCGATTAATAGAGACTAGTTACCAGACATCCGATATGTGTTTCGGACGGGGCAGACACTTATCCACCCCAGCCCTAGCACGTGATTATCTGATACTGGCCGATACGCACAATACATTAGTATACTACGCTTGATACAGATCTTTGATATTCTTTGATGAATATGTCCGGAGAACTTGGGAAGACTTGGTGCTTTGCTAGGAGTCGACCTTGTCTCGTAAATCGGTAGAACGTAGTACTTGGTACGTACGTGATTCGGATACTCCGACGACCGTATTTACTGCCAGATTATCCGGGGATCTCATGGGTCGCTTCCCGATAATCCACCGATGACGCACAACTCACTCTTGAATAATCTGGGATTATAATAGAGAGAGAGAAAAGTAATCTATGATTAATTACGGAGATATTTTATCTAGGATAAAATATCGTCTAGAGAGAGATAACGATTAATTTGGATTAATCGGTAAATTAATATATTCGATATATTATACGAAATTAGATTTCGAGGCGGAATTAAATTAGATTTTAATTCGGGCAAACGAGTTAATTTAGAATTAATTCGTTAGCGACGTAAATAATAATTTCGCTAGCCGCAATTATTCGATTGAATTAACGTCGCGACGTAAGCTCGGTATTCGGAAATAATCGAACCCGAACGCGTGAGTGCACGTGGGCCCACTTTCATTTGGAAACGTGTGGGGCCCACATGACAATGTCATTTTATGCATTATTTTATTCTAATGCAATGCATGGTGATAGTGTACAATCACTCAATGGTCTTGCATGGAGTTTGAGTGTTTGACACTCTAAACCATTGTATGATTTGTGTCATAATTTATTATCAATTTAATAAATATTATGGCATAAATATAAATTGATTTTTGGTAAATCATTTTCAACTTAACACAACTTCAATCTCTCTCAAACTCTCTCCTCTCCTCACGCCAAAAATAGAAGGTTTGCTCACTGGTTTTGATCCAGTTCAGGCGTGACTTTAGGGAAGCAGGGTTGGGTTTTCATGGTGAAAACCGCAGTGCTAGCACACGAGTCTGCGAAGGTGGTAGGGAGGTTCCCCCATGAGACGGGATCCATCCGACGAAGCTAGGAGCTCCGTTTCTTCACTCAAATTTCTGTTTTGCAGGGACAGTGGACTGTTGCAGTTTGGCGTGAAGGGCAGTGCGTTTTTGGACTTCATTCGTCTCCAAATCGACTCAAACGATCAATGTGAGTATTCTGCTACCTCCGTTGATGTGTTCACGCATGTTTTCATGACTTGTTTGATCTTGGGACCTTAGAATAAACCAACAGGACTATTAGAATCAAGATATAAAAGAAAGATTAATGTTTAAGACATAATCTTGGGTGAAAATGTATTTAAACGACTTTAATTTTCAAATTGGGAATAAATAATAGGTTACTTTATTTGATAAAATAACTTATTATACCTTAAGCCCAAAATTAAGCAAAATAAGTAGAGCATAAAATCTTTGGAAGATTTATGTGATGATGATTTTAATGCTTAATTTAATATACTTGCCATAAATCTAATTTTAGATTTAAGAAATATTAAAATTGTAAATTATAATTCTTGGAGAATTAATTGACTATTCTAGAGGAGATAAAGTCAAAGTTTGCAATTGGGCAAGTAGCACGAGGTACACATCGTTTCAATATTCCGAAACCCAAGGCTTTGCCAAAGGTTTGTGAAATATTGAAAAGATAATTGACATATCCCAAAGTGACTACCATTTGGATATGGAGACACACGAAGGAATTAAAGAAAGGGCGAGGCTCTAACTTTAAAAATATTTGTCAAAGTTATGTTCACTACTAGTATTGAAATTGGATTTTAAATACTTAGTGTGGTACATAAAATATATGTATTGATGTTCAGAATCCGCTATGAGCTGGATACTGACTTCAAGCGAGATTTCTCTGCGAATCGGAAACGGGACGAAAGTCGCTGTTTCGACCGTAGATACCTAAGTTTAGGAACTACCTTTTGGGTATATACTTAAATTAGGGACTGTTATAATGTAACTAGTTTGACTAAAGACATTATCTCTATATCAGTGTTTAATCCGTTGCGGATAAAACCTTTATATTATAGAACACTAAGTGTTTTATTATATAAAGATGATACTGAGATAAATACATTAGATGTAAATAACAGAATTTATATTTTGAATATAAATAAAATCTCAAACATATAAAATGACAAATAAATAGCTCAAATTGATTTGATCAATAGAGACTTATTTGTGGCATTGTTGTCTAGGACACAATTTAACGAGACTCGTATATCCACACTTTTGAAGAGTGGGTACTAGGACTGATTTGACTATTCAAATAAGGTCTGCGAATCTAGTTTATTAGGTAAAGTACCTAAAATACTATTTACTTGGTAATAGTAAAAGGGCCACCGATCTGTTAGCCCTATTCATGGTGAAGTAAGTGGGCCCATGTCTAGCTAGGCTAGATGTAGATATGAATATTTCGTGACCTATACGGATGTGGCATCGCATTATGGTTGTGTGTTTCTTTTGAAGAACACAAATCAGAAACTTTTAGAGTTTCGACACGAAATAGACAAACAGATCGGCTATAGTATTATACCGTCACGATAAGACCGTAATGGAAAATACTTAAGCAATAAGTTTCTTATATACTTGAAAGAGTATAGTATTCTTTCAAATGAGGACTCCTCCCGGAACACGTCAAAGTGACGGTGTGTCCGAACGGATTAACCGAATCATGTTAGACATGATAAGGCTAATCATGAGTCGCTCTGAGCTACCATTTCCTTCAACAAATAAGTTTTAACAGTGCAATAACTTATTTAGAATAAGGTTCCATATAAATCTGTTTGACAGATGTCATATAGGATATGAACAGGGAAAGAAACGAGGTTTCTCATTCCTGACCATTTGGGATGCTAGGCATATGTTTGGATATACCAAACTAAAACCTAAATTGGATAAGTGCCAAAATGGTTATCCTAAAGGAAACCATAAGTATAGTACTTATAAATCTCACATGAGAAAATATGATTGTTGCTCACCATGCGGTTTTCCTAAGAGGAATACCGATATGCAGTGGTCAGTGGGAGGATAGTGATACTCGATGAAAATCAGAGTAATATTGTTCAAGGCACAAGGTCCGTAATGGAACACAAATAGTTCATCAATGATGAATTTATACCATTAATCTTCGAATACACAAGAACCGCGTAGATCGGAGAGAATCAGAAAACAACCTAGGGTATGGGTTTCTGATCTCACCTCATAAAGATGTTAATCTTTTAAGGTATATCCACCGACTACGTTTTGAGGAAGTGATACGAGGTATCGACTCCCTATTATGGCAAAGTGCCATGAATCCGAAATGGATTCCATGTATAACAACTATTGAATACTAGTTGTTGTACCACAAGGCATTGTGCCTATTGGTACATTAAACGTCTTCAAGGAAGACATACATGGAATGCAACATACCAACGTACAAAGCTGGGCTTTTGACGGAAAGGTATCGTTATCAACATTGTGTTAATAACGGTTCAACCTTTTACCTGTTGCCATGGTAAATCCATTTTGAAGATGCTTGTTGATAACTGCATATTTCATTTATGAAATGTGTCAGTTGCAGATCAAAATCGCTTTCCTGAAAAGGAAACCTTTTGGAGGATGCTTACAACATCCTGACGATTTTGTATAACCGACAAACAAGGTTTGCGGGTTATTCGATCCATGTTTGGATTGAAACAAGCATAAGGTTCTTGGAACTGACGTTTTGAAATAATCATAATGGTTTATGATTTGACTCAAAACGAAATAATTCTTGTGTATATAAGGAGGTTAGTGGGAGAGCACTGATAATGAAATTCCCATAAAGAAATCGGTGAAAGCTTGGCTTTCATAAGAAATTCTCCGTAGAATTCTGGGGAGTAACAACCTTTATTCAAGGAATAAAGATCTACTGGGATAGATTTGGAGTTGTTAACACTCTCTGGGAAATTGTACATTTAAAATGTACTTGATATGGTGTCTCATACGCTTTGAGCATATGGAGTCACAATCAGGACAATCCAAGTGATAGTCATTGGATTGAAGTTAAGACATCTATTAGTATCTTAGAGAACTAAAGATGCTGTCTTAAATATGGAGTAGGAGAACTTGAAGTGACTAGGATCACTGCTGCAAGTTTCCAAACCGGTAAATACGGCGGTACTATAAAGTTTGAATAATGGGACAGTAAGCTGGAAATATTCCGAGCAAGATAACTGTTGCCGAATAAACAACAAATGCGGATTATTGCTGTAGCTGAGGCAGCAATAGAAGCCATTTGGGTCGATAATAAATCTAATTAGATTAGATATGATTCTGTTAACAGCTGAGCTAGGTATCAGCACAGGCTAAAGAATTAATGGTCTCATCAACGATCCAGATATATACTTCTATATTCATCTGATTCGATCGGATCATACATCGTGGCGATGTGATGATCGTATAAATCGCATCAGACGATAATCATGCAAATCCGCTGACGAAAACCTTTCCTCAGCAATTTGAGCGAACCGTTCATAGTTCGGGTGTGGGACACTTGAGTGACTGGTTATGTGCCAAGTGGGAGATTGTTGGACAAAATGACCCATAGCGTCACTATTTGCACAGATCATTGTGTTGTTGTAGCAAATTAACTATGTGACAATGAAATTGCACTCTCATCATTTGTGATTAGATCACCATAGATATATAAATGAAGAGAGGTCCCTATGATTAGTTCCTGGACTGAGAATGATATGAGACAGTATCAGTCCCCGAATGATTAATCATTAAATATCCCTAGCCGGAGTATTATCGAGACTGGACATCGATAATGTGGAATAGGCTAGTATTGCACTTGTTGCGTTGTGAGGGCACAACGGCATAGTTCTCATATATATAAGTATTGGATACTTATGCAAGTGCGATAGGAGGTCGTGTTTCACCGATGGTACGGGAAACAGCTTCGCTCTGGATAGACCCTTCGGAATCCCATTGGTATTATGACTATGTGTCTATGGGAGGCCGAAATCAAGGTAGGTGTGTAAAGTCTTAACCTGAGACTTACATCGCTAATACTTACGATAATCGATAGACTTTGGTCTTGGTGGTACAGGGCTTTAACCGGTTCTGCGTACACCACTTCTGGGTTTATCAGAGAGTCGTAGTGTATTGGGTGTGATGTCAAGACGGAAGTATCACTTCAGTCATAGTGGAGATGATGTCACGCAGGATACGGTATTAGTGCTCTTAAGTGTTGCGCAACCATCGGGATATTATGACTAGGTCATGCATATCCGATTATAGAGACTAGTTACCAGACATCCGACATGTGCTTCGGACGGGGCAGACACTTATCCAGCCCCAGCCCTAGCACGTGACTATCCGATACTGGGCCGATATACACAATACTACGGTATACTACGCTTGATACAGATCTATATATTCCTGTAAGAATATTTCTGGAGAATTGGGTAGGCATGGCGCTTTGCTATAAGCCAACCTTGTCTTGTAAATCGGTATAAATGTAGTACGAGGTACTTACGTGTTCGGATAGTCCGACGACCGTATTTACTGCCAACATATCCGAGATCTCATGGGTCGGTTCCTGAAGATTCACCGATGACGTATGACTCGCACTTTAATTAATCTGGGATTAATTCGATGAGAGAGAAAATTAATCTGGGATTAATTACGGAGATATTTTAGCTCGGATAAAATATCGTTAAAGAGAGAGAACGAAATTAGATTTCGACGCGAAATTGAAATTAGATTTTAATTCGGCGAACGAATTAATTTAGAATTAATTCGTTAGCGACGTGAATAGTGAATTCGCTAGGCGTAATCATTTAATTACGACGCAACGGAAAATTCGTTAATTTGGAATTAGCGAACCCGAGCCCGGGATTGTTTGCGAGCGCATTCGCATTTTGAATTCGAGTACGGCACGCAAGTCAAATCAAGCGTCAAATCGCAAGTCACACCAAGCGTCAAATCACATGTCACTTTGAGTGATGTGACATTTGAGTGATTGATGTGAATTGATTTGAGGTGATAGACAAGCATTTAATGCTTTGCTTTTTGAAATAGAAAAAGTAAATGGTTTATTAAATATTTTGGAAATTATATAAACCTTTTACAATTTTTTATTTTCCAACTCATTCTCTCTCTCCCATTTACGTTTTTGCTCATTTTGGAGCCAAAACTTCTTCATCTTCTCTCTCGGTCTTGACCGATTCTTCTCCTCAATTTTTCTGGTTTGACCGATCAATAAAGGAGAAAGAAATGATCTTGTTGCAAGATCTATGTGCTAGCACACTCATGGAGGAATACAAAGGTGATAGGGAAGTGAGTTCGTGAGCTTGGAAGCTTGAAGCTTGGAGCTTCAATGGTGTCTCCCATGGCCGAACCTTGGAGAAGCCAAACCAGTCACCACCGTGCAGCCCCTCACACGCGCAGCTTACTGCCGAGCAAGGGAGAGCAGTTCGCACTCCATCTTTGTTGCATCTCTACCGATCAATGTGAGTTATTCCGCACCTCCTTTGATATGTATTCAACTCGTTTATGCATGATTTATGATCCTTGGGACTTGATTGAAACTCAACAATGTTCACGAGCCAATAAACCCTAAACCACTCCATAACCGTGAATTACAAATCAAACGAAACTAAACAACAAGCCGCAAGTAAAAAAAACCCCTTAAGCCACGATGACACTCACTGCCAGACCCTAAACACAAAAACACAAGCCAGTCGTGATGACTCAAGCAAACTGAAACAAAAACTGCCTTGAAACACTGCCCAAATACCCCAAAAATATTGAGCAAACAGCAGCCCAAAACAGCGAGGTAACGAAGGAAAAACAATGAACCAGTAAATCGTAAAATTACAGAGCATCAACCCTTCCGACAACCGTGAAATGCATTTCCAAGGGATGACTTAAGAGGTTAGACCTGAGGGCACCCCTTTTTATTTTATTTCCGTTATTTATTATTATTTCTTCATATATATATGATGGATTTATGAATATTGTGGCCATGGGATGAAGGAAATATGTGTTATCTCTCGTGGTATATCAGATGGAAACCCATACGTAAATTCCGTAGCCGAATCCGAATGGACGGTAATGCGGTCTGTACTTGGGAAACAATTCCACATACCACTTGAGAGACACACATATTTCATTTCATCTGACCATGTGTTTAAGCATGATTTAGTCGTTAAATATGTTATTTTTTTCTAAGCATGATTTAGTCATTTAAGTATGTTATTCAGTTTATGCATGATTTATCTATGCTTCCTCATGTGTTAATTTTAAGTATTCATGAGTTGTGTATTTACCGCAATTCCGACTTATTTTTTATGCATGTAAACTTAGATTTAGGCCGTATATAAATTTAGATGTAGATTACTTTTGCATATGTATGTTGCGTAGACTTGGTTAAAATTTTACAAATCCGTTCATTACAAGTGGCATAAGTAAGGGACCATTCTGAACCCAACGGTTTGAGGTCTTCCCTTGCGAGGGGTGAGTGCGGCCTTAAATCATTTTCCCAGTTCACACTCGGTGGCGACTCCATGTTATTTCTCTATTGTAGTTCCCCCATGGGCTACTCTGTACTCCCGACTAGGCCGTGAGCCTAGAACAGCGTCGCCGATTTCTGTGTCCTACAATGACTCACAAATCGGATAAGGATTAAGGTAAGATTTTGAATCAAACCAGTACTATTTAAAACAGACTTACTACTTGTATTTTTCTCTATATTAAAGACATTTCTACATGTTTCCAAAATATAGTGACCGTTTGATAAAGAACATTCACATTTCAATCAATTTTCTTTACCATACAAACATAAAGTTTCATCCTTAATGTTTATTTTATATCCCTCTTTATCTAATATTGGCAGTGATATTATTTATCTGGTAATTGAGGGAACATAATAACAGTCATGCCAATCTAATTTACCTCCGTTTGGGAGATCCCGAACAACTGTTCCTATAGCCTTGATATCCAATGTCTCGCCATTGCCAACTCTACGTTGGATCTCCCGTTTATTCATCCTTTTTTAAACCCTCATTTCTTGGAGGGAATTGCAAATATGAGTAGGACTGCCAGTGTCTAACACCCATCCACTATTTGCATCTAAGACTAATGAGATATTAATAATTGCAAAAATACAAAGCGAACCTGAGGTTCCTGCTTTTCCTTTTAGCTCTGGACAGTGCTTCTTCCAGTGTCCAGATGACGCGAAACTCACTTGGATGTTTAAGGCCAAGCAAACCCATCGCAACAGATAGAACCCCAAACACCGTGAATTTGATTTTTGCAGGAACAAAACCCTTCCAAGGCCACAAAGAAGATCCACAAAGAACTTGTCTTTGAGAACCCTTAAGATGATTCATTGTAGTGTTCTGCTAGCACGGAGGTGCCACTAAGGTTGCCACGCCTTAGATAATTCAATTGCATGAAATAAGGGGAACCCCTCCCTTAAGCAATTTTGGACAAAGTCAAGCTTTGAAAATGAAGCAAAATTTCGAAAATGGATCATTAATTTCATTAAGAAAGAAATTTTATAATACATAGTACAATGAAGGAAATCCTAATAGGTCCAAAAATACCAAAACACCCTAACTTGCTAACTAATGGCTATTTAAAGGCCATACCCTTAATAGTCATTTGATAATCTAGACAACATAACATAAATGTCAAACAAGGTGGCTAAAGTCTTCAACAATTTTGCCAAAAATATTCAACAAAAGCAAAAAATAACAAAACCATAAGAATCCAACAAAGGTGTCTAATAAGTCAACAAATGTGACAATTATTTTCAAAATGTCTAAAGTTGTCTCCTTGCACCAAAAGCTCCTAAATTTCGTGGCTTTCATGTAACTAGGCCCAAATTATGTGTCTCAAGCCCATTAAGTCTTATCTTGGCTGAAGTTTTGGTGTCGGACTTGATTCAGCTAGATTCGTCAAAAGGCATTTGACTTCCAAATTACTGGTGCGTCAATCTGGTATGATTTGGGTCAAGTGAAATAGCTTTGGACCCACTCTATAGAAGCCCTCATGTGAGTTGTGTGTCACACTCGATCATGGCATTCTGTGCTAGCCCCGCCATTGTGTCTCTGATCCTCTTAGCTCTTTGGCGTGTGATTGGCACTGATGGAACTTGCAAAGGCTCCACCATATTATTGGTGGAATGACTGCGCCAGGTATGAAATTGATGAGTGGAAAATATATCAATATTTACCGCCCATTTTACTTAATATTTTATTTAGTTTCTCGGGTTTGATGAACGTTTTGATGTGTTTTAGTTTATTTTGCAGATAAAATAATATTGGGACACAATTAAATCATTTAGGACGAAATGTGGGTCAAATAAGGGCAAAATTTGGACTTGACATATTAATTTTGGAGATTGGAAACTTCAAAGGGCGTTTTAACGAAGTGCAGTTTTGGAAATTCCAATTTTGCGCATCTGTCGTATTTTAGGCATAACTTTTTACTCCCATATCGGATTGAGCTGATTCAAGTTCCAGATTAAAGAAGACTCAAAGATCTACAACTTTGAAAGAAAATTTCGAATTCTGAAGATTTCATGCCCGAAATTGATGAACCATCCAGAAGTGTGTTGTGTGTAATTATTAAAGTCATTTTCAATCATTTTCAAAACAACAAATAAATTAATAAATAAATAATAAAAATTATCAAATCACCACCAAACATGATAAGCAATTAGTGGAGCAATTAATAATGGATTTGGTGGAGCAATTAATAATAGATTTGGTGGATGATTTGATGGAGGCAAAATTTTGCCTACAAATACCAAACCATTTCATTTGTAAATTCATACTTTCTTCTAAGGAATTCCTTAAGAATACTAAGAAGATTGTATCTTGTTTGTTTATTTACAGATTTCAATAATTAATTTTCGCTTTCGCACTTTCTTTTCTTTACTTTTCAATTTTTACTTTCCGCAATTTACTTTTACGCACAATACTTTTCTTTCTTTAATTTTCAGATTTTACTTTTCAGTAATGAGGAGGTAACTCCCCTTTACTGGGGTAAAAGGTAAAATTTTTATTACTAATATTTAGATTAATCTCCCTTAATTATAATATATAACTAGTTAAAACCTGACTTATAGAGGATATCGCCATATTGGTCGGTTGGTAATTATTTAAATTGGTTTTAACCTGACTAAGTGGATACCGCCTGATTGGTCGGTTGGTAATTAATTATTAATTTGACTTAATCTGGATACGCCTATATGGCTTAGTTGGTAATTATCATGTAAAGTTATATATTATATTAAGGGAGATATCTAAAATAGAAGTAATAAAAGTGGATCCTTTTACCTCAGCATTTTCTTTTATTGTACTTTTACTTTATTTACTTTTCAGCAATTTACTTTTAGCATTTACTTTTCAGAAATTTACTTTCAGTAATTTTTCAGCATTTACTTTCAGTAATTTACTTTTCAGCATTTACTTTTCAGCATTTAATTTTCAGTATTTAATTTCAGCATTTACTTTCCGTCATTTACTTTTCTGCAATTTACTTTTCAACATTTTACTTTATGTCTTTTATTTTATTTAAGTTTTTACTAGCCCTAGTTATGTGTCGTAACTAAGTTAGTTATCTGGGGTTGTGATGAATTCTAATATCACCGGTTTATAAGGGGTTTTTTTTATAGTTTGGGTAATTTAAAGGATACTTATTAAATCTTAAGCTTAATGCTTCTTGTTGTCTGATCACCAATAAGATTGATGTGGTAAATCTAAAATAAACTTGACAAATGAATTTTAGGTTTCATCCTTAGACTTAATAGCCCACGATCTTCCTTGAGGATAGATAACCCTTTAATAGATTTCCTTACGGGATAGACATATACCTTTCGGGCGGGGGTAGCCATAATTGGAACTTAAACTTAATGAATCCAGATAATTTGGTTGACATAGACATATGGTTCAATTGGGTTAAACTGGGTATTTGCGTCTGACCATCGACAGAGGCTTTTGCATCATTTAGTGTTCCAGGTTAGTAAACCGATTTATTACACAAACATGAAATAACCACTTCATCTTTTAAAAGATATTAGAAAGAGTCACAACCCTAGATAGTTTCCTAATAATGAATTTTCTTAAACCGTGCACTTTTATTTACTTGTTTTTAAAATCATCACCATTTCAAATCAATCAATCAACCTGTTAGATACTAGTAATCATTTGACCTCATTAAATTAATAGATTAGGAATTAAGTCCTCGTGGGATCGATACTTTTTATACTACTTGAACGATACGTGCTCTTACGTTATACGCGTGTGATTATGCACTGGTCAAGTTTTTGGCGCCATTACCGGGGATTATTTATCTTTCACTATTAGTTTAGAGGTTAGATACCTTTACTTGTATCTAATTTCTTTTTACTTATTGTTTTTGTTTTCTTGTGTTTCAGGTTCTCAGAAACTTCATGAGACGAACCAGAAGCTTTGAACTTCAACCGCTTGACCCAGAAATTGAAAGAAACATCAGACAGTTGAGAAGGGAAAGGCGAGAAGGCCAAGAAGCTTTACTCAACATGGAACCTGAACCTTTGGAGGTTGCAACACCAATTCCCATTCGAGACAGAACCCTTCCGGTGGTTGACATACTCATTTCATGTATTGTACTTCCTCTCTTACCAGCAAATGCAGGTGACATCAAAACATGCATTCAGATGATTCAGCAGTCAGTTCAGTTTGGGGGGAATGCAACTGAATATCCTAATGCCCACATCAGTAACTTCCTGGAAGTTTGCGGCACTTTCAAATACAACTGGGAAGCTGAAGAAGCAATGAGACTGCTTATTTTCCCATACTCCTTGAAAGACAGAGCTAAAGCTTGGCTACATTCACTACCAGTAGGTTCCATCACAACTTGGAACATTTTAGCCACCAAATTTCTTGCAAAGTACTTTCCACCAGCTAGAACTGGAAAGCTGAGGAATGACATCACATCTTTTGTGCAACAAAACTCAGAAACTCTCTACGAAGCTTGGGAAAGGTACAAAGATTTGCTCCGGAAATGTCACCATGAGATTCCAAAATGGCTTCAAGTCCAAACCTTCTATAATGGACTTTCTGGACTGATGAGAACCACAATCGATGCTGCTGCTGGAGGAGCTTTAATGGCAAAAAGAGAAGATCAAGCCTGGGACCTAATCGAAGAAATGGCCAACAATAATTACTTGTGGCCAACAGAAAGGAGCATGATCCAAAGAATTGCAGGAATTTATGAAAATGGAGCCAATACAGCAGTCAACGCCAAGCTGGATCAGATATGAAAATTCATGGAGACTCTCAGCACTGGATCCACAAGTTCACCATATAGAGGAGCACCAGAACCAAACCAACTTGAAGAGACGGTGAATTATGTCAACAATTTCAACAGACAGGGGAACAATCCATATTCCAACACCTACAACCCAGGGTGGAGGAATCATCCCAATTTTTCATGGAGCAACAATTCAGGACAAAAGAACAATCCACCACCTGGATTTGAACAGCAGAACTATCCACCACCAGAATTTCAACAACAGAACAAAGGCCAAGAACATGAAAAAGAACCAGAAATGAAAGAATGGATTATAGAGATGTTCAAAAAACAAAAGGCAGCATATGATGCTATCTTTCAGAGCCAATCTGCTTCATCAAAGCACTGGAGAGAATCAAATAGGACAACTGGCCAATGCTCAAAGTTACAGACCGCCAGGTAATCTTCCCAGCAACACAGAACCCAATCCAAGGAACGAGGGAAGGAGCAATGTCATGCCATCATGTTAAAAAGCGGTACTAAAATCAACAAAAATGTTGGAGCCAAAACAACTACTGAGGAAGTTCCAAAAGAAACAAAGCAACAGATGGAGGAAAAAGAACAGATCACTCCACCTCCACCTTTTCCTCAGCGTCTTCAGAAAAATAAACTGGACAAGCAGTTTGCTCGTTTCCTGGAGGTGTTCAAAAAACTGCATATCAACATTCCATTTGCAGAAGCGTTGGAACAAATGCCCAGCTATGCCAAATTCATGAAAGATGTTCTTTCACGAAAGCAGAAATTGGGCGATTATGAGATAGTAGCATTATCAGAAGAATGCAGCGCCATCATTCAGAGAAAACTTCTTCCAAAGTTGAAAGATCCTGGTAGTTTCACTATTCCTTGCACCATATGAGAACATGACCTCGGTAAAGCTCTGTGTGATCTAGGTGCGAGTGTTAACTTGATGCCTTTTTCTATTTTAGAAATTACAGATTGAGAAGAAACATTGCCAACTTCAGTCTCTCTACAAATTGCTGATAGAACGCTCGTATTTCCAAGACGCGTAGTTGAGGATGTACTGGTCAAGGTTGATAAATTAATTTTCCCAGCAGATTTTATTGTCCTTGATATGGAGGAAGACGCAGACGTGCCAATCATCCTCGGGGAGACCATTCTTGGCTACAAGTCGAACCATTATTGATGTACAAAAACGAGAATTAACCATGAGGGTACAGGACAAAAGTAACATTCAATGTTTTCAAGGCCATAAATTTCCCAGATGATGAAAATAAGAGGAATGTTTCAGACTTGATGTGATACACAGTTCTATTCAGAACTCCAATGCAATGCAAAGTTCTATTGACAAACTTAAAACATGTCAATTCCCTGTGGAGCCTGAAGATAAAGCGTATTTTGTACTGAAAACGCTAATTCTTGGACTACAAGCAACATAAGAGAGAAAGTTCCACCAGCTCAACAAATTGGAGGAATTCCACAATCAGCCTTTTGAGGATGCCAAATTGTACAAAGAAAAGGCAAAGAATTGACATGATGAGAAGTTAGTGCGCATACAACTATAACCAGGGCAGAAGGTACTGTTAAACAAATCAAGGGTGAAATTCTTCCCATGGAAGCCAAAATCACGGTGGTCAGGTCCATTTGTGATCACCAAAGTTTTACCAGATAGATCCATTGAGATACATGATCCTGACTCCAACAAAACTTTTAGGGTTAAAAACAAGCGTGTCAAGCACTACTGGGGAGAATCGTTTGAGTGACAAAAAGAAAGTGTCACATTTTCAGATCCAGCCTAACATTCGAGAAGTCACGTCTAGCTGTCGACGTTAAACTTAGCGCTCGCAGGGAGGCAACCCATGCAATTTTTGTATATATTGTGATCTGGTGTGTGTTTTATTTTGTGTGTTTAATTTTTGCAAGTAAAGTCATTTCACGATGGAAGAAGCTCTCGCAAATCTTCGCAAGCAATTTCCTTCTCTCCCTCAAAAATCTCTGATGAAAGACTACAAAACTTGCTTGGAACGGATCAGACTACTGATGATCAAAGGTATTCCTACTGATATTCGTTGGATTATTGAAGCACGGGTCTGATTGGTAGGTGAGTCTTCTGACTCTTTTATTTCACATCTGCCTGGTTTAGGAAGGAGCACCTATGCTAAAAAGAGAAAAGCCAAAAGAATTTGTGTTTGTTATAAATGTGCTCGTATGTTTTGTGATACTCGTTGTCGTTCTTTAGAAATGGTGTCTGATAACCGCGAAGATAAGATTAATTTCATTGGGGATGGTTTGAGTAAAGAGTCTTTGGATGATATATCTAAAACTCTTGAGACACATCCCAGTGCATATGTGTATCAGGAAACTTGTGTGTTATATGCACAATTTCAAAAAGAAAGACAACAGTTAAGTCTCGGGAATCTGACTCAAAAAGACCCTGTTTGCCAATTTATAAGAAAATTGGATGGGAAGCTTGTCCCTGACACATAAACGTCAATCAAGCCGCTACTTTTCTTGTACATATTATATCTCTTTGTCTTTTCCTAATAATTGTGATTTATTTGTTTGTTTCTTTTATTTTCTCCGAATGATCCAGACCTTTTTGACTATCACATTTTATTTTACTGTTTTACTAATAATTATTATTTGGCAGGTACTAGTGCTATTATTTTACTCACCATTTTTCAGGTGTTATAAATTCAACTCATCATTGCACTTTTGAAGACATCCAGAGTAAAACATGAAGCCACTTCAAGAAGACGAGTTGAAAACATCTGTGTATTTTACGGTACTAGTGTGGTACTAAGCCACAATACGTAGAAGCAGCACAGTAATTGGATCGAGTCTTAGCTACAAGAAATATGCACTTAGTATATGGCGGAGGTAATCTTGCACTAATGGGGATCGTTTCAAAGACCGTACAGGAATGAGGCGTCACGTTTTGGGAATCATCCCAAAACCCTTGGCAGAGGCAAATCTTATTGGACCATCAAACGGAGAGGAACTGATCATGCCAGGTATGTCTGAACGATTGGTAGAAATGATTAATTGTGCTGATGCTTTTATTACTTTGCCAGGTGGCTTGGGTACATTGGAGGAAATTTTTATAGTGCTATCTTGGGCGAACTTGAATATACACCAGAAACCAGTTGGGTTGTTTAACGTTGATGGATTTTATGATTTTCTTTGTGTGTTTTTTGATGATGATGCTCGGAGAAATGGGTTCGTGTCAAAACCTTTAAAAGAACTCATCTTCACTGCCAGAACTGCTCCGGATCTAATAGACCAACTCTTAGCCTATGAACCACAAGTTGACCCTATCCTTTCTAAGATACATTGGTCCGAGGACGATCGTGGTAAGAGGCGTCAGATTAATCTGGATCTTAACCTTTTAATTTTCGTAGAATTTCAGCTAACCAGGTATTATCTTCTAAACTCTTCTTCTACTTTTTAAGATATTAGGGATAATGTCTCATTTAGGTTTTGGGGAGGGAATTAGTTGATCAGCACCTTGTTTTTAGTTTGTGTGTTTTTTTTTATTTTTAGTCCAAAATTTTTCGAAAAATACAAAAAAAAAATTGAAAATTTTAAAAAATTACAAAAATATTTTGTTTTGTGTTTTTTATTTTGACTAAAAAGGTGAAATTGGTAAGAAATAGTTGTGTAAGGAATTTCCACTCCTGAGACGTATCTCAAACCATTTTTGAAACAAGTTAGTTTTTGTTTATTTCATTTTAAATTATTTAATATGTAAATTCTCCATAAAACTGACTAAAATGGATCTTCATATGCTCAGTTAGCAGATATTATCAACATGCATTGTAACTTACGGACATGAGCTAAAATTGAAAAGTTTGTAATATTCAGTGCTCTAGTTTAATTGGAGAAATCATCTCAAAAAGCACTGGAGTAAAAAAAAAATCAAATAAATAAATAAAACGTCTGAGGTCTGATTAATTAAGTCTGTAAGAGTTTTTTAACACCTAGTGCCCTAAAACCAACTGGTTTGGGAGTCACTGGCCCAAAGCTCGCTACATGGATCAAGGATGTTGCAAAAAAAAACAAAAATCAAGAAAAAATCAGAAAAATTATTCTATTGCTACAAAAATGTGTGAATTCTGATAAAACTTTAGGACAAAAATATTACTCTCTTATCAACTGCACTTGTGATTATTGTGGGAAAAAATGAGTTGATTAATATTTCATTGGCTGTGTATATAGAGAATGGTAAAAATAATCGGAGAATTTACTTATTCAGTAATTTAAATGGAAAGAAAACAACTAGTAACATGGAGTAGAAGTTTCACCTGATTAGTCATTAACTTCTTTATTCTATTTTCTCTTGTCTTTTTGCTTTTGTGTGCATTAGTTTTATTATCTTTTTACTTTTGTAAAACGTTTATAGGTATCGTTGCTGTAAGCCCTCACGAGACTATAACTCGTCCACTAGGGACACCTAGGGGTTTAAAGGCTTGTTGCATATGCTAAATGCAACCGTAATCCCTACGAAAGTGGCTTTGTTTAATTTTAATTGTTTCTTGTATTTTATTTTGTTGTTTTGCTCGAGGACTAGCAAAATGTTAGGTTTGGGGGTGTGATAAGCGGAAAATATATCAATATTTACCGCCCCTTTTACTTAATATTTTGTTTAGTTTCTCGGGTTTGATGAACGTTTTGATGTGTTTTAGTTTATTTTGCAGATAAAATAATATTGGGACAAAATGAAATCATTTAGGACAAAATGTGGGTCAAATAAGGGCAAAATTTGAACTTGACATATTAATTTTGTAGATTGGAAACTTGAAAGGGCGTTTTAACGAAGTGCAGTTTTGGAAATTCAAATTTTGCGCATCTGTCGTATTTTGGGCATACCTTTTTACTTCCATATCGGATTGAGCTGATTCAAGTTCCAGATTAAAGAAGACTCAACGATCTACAACTTTGAGAGACAAAATAATTTCGAATTCTGAAATTTCATGCCCGAAATTGATGAACCATCCAGAAGTGTGTTGTGTGTAAGTATTAAAGTCATTTTCAAAGTTAAAAAATAAATTAGTAAATAAATAATAAAAATTATCAAATCACCACCAAACATGATAAGCAATTAGTGGAGCAATTAATAATGGATTTGGTGGTGCAATTAGTGGAGCAATTAATAATGGATTTGGTGGATGATTTGATGGAGGTAAAATTTTGCCTACAAATACCAAGCCATTTCATTTGTAAATTCATACTTTCTTCTAAGGAATTCCTTAAGAATACTAAGAAGATTGTATCTTGTTTGTTTATTTACAGCTTTCAGTAATTAATTTCCACTTTCGCACTTTCTTTTCTTTACTTTTCAGTTTTTACTTTCCGCAATTTACTTTTACGCACAATACTTTTCTTTCTTTAATATTCAGTGTTTACTTTTCAGTAATGAGAAGGTAACTCCCCTTTGCTGGGGTAAAAGGTAAAACTTTTATTACTAATATTTAGATTAATCTCCCTTAATTATAATATATAAACTAGTTAAAACCTGACTTAACGAGGATACTGCCATATTGGTCAGTTGGTAATTATTTAAATTGGTTTTAACCTGACTAAACTGGATACCGCCTGATTGGTTGGTTGGTAATTAATTATTAATTTGACTTAATCTGGATACCGCCTATATGGCTAGTTGGTAATTATCATGCAAAGTTAATATATTATATTAAGGGAGATATCTAAAATAGAAGTAATAAAAGTGGATCATTTTACCTCAGCATTTTCTTTTATTGTACTTTTTCTTTATTTACTTTTCTGCAATTTACTTTCAGCATTTACTTTCAGCAATTTACTTTCAGCAATTTACTTTAGCATTTACTTTTAGTAATTTACTTTCAGCATTTACATTTCAGCATTTAATTTTCAGTATTTAATTTCAGCATTTACTTTCCGTCATTTACTTTCAGCAATTTACTTTTCACATTTTACTTTATGTCTTTTTTTTATTTAAGTTTTTACTAGCCCTAATTTTGTGTCGTAACTAAGTTAGTTATCTGGGGTTGTGATGAATTCTAATATCACCGGTTTATAAGGGGTTTTTTTTTATAGTTTGGGTAATTTAAAGGTTTACTTATTAAGTCTTAAGCTTAATGCTTCTTGTTGTCTGGTCACTAATAAGATTGATGTGGTAAATCTAAAATAAACTTGACAAATGAATTTTAGGTTTCAGCCTTAGACTTAATAGCCCACGATCTTCCTTAAGGATATTAACCCTTTAATAGATTTCCTTACGGGATAGACATATACCTTTCGGGCGGGGGTAGCCATAATTGGAACTTAAACTTAATGAATCCAGATAATTTGGTTGATTAGACATATGGTTCAATTGGGTTAAACTGGGTATTTGCGTCTGACCATCGACAGAGGCTTTTGCATAATTTAGTGTTCCAGGTTAGTAAACCGATTTATTACACAAACATGAAATAACCACTTCATCTTTTAAAAGATATTAGAAAAATTCACAACCCTAGATAGTTTCCTAATATTGAATTTTCTTAAACCTACTTTCGTGCAATTTTATTTATTGTTTTTTAAAATCATCCCAATTTCAAATCAATCAATCAACCTGTTAGATACTAGTAATCATTTGACCTCATTAAATTAAAGATTAGGTATTAAGTCCTCGTGGGATCGATACTTTTTATACTACTTGAACGATACGTGTGCTTGCGTTATACGCGTGTGTGATTACGCGCCGGTCAGAAATCTAACTGGTGCTCAATACCTCTAATGGGTGGAAGCCCACTAGGAATGTCATCTGTCAGCACATCACTGAATTCCTGCAAAAGAGATGAAATGGACACATGAAACGAAGGGTCAATATTAGCAATATAAACACGGCGTTCCTTGTAGACTAGTAAAAGCATAAGCTTGCTAGCCTTAAAAGCTCTCATAGCTTCACCATCACCCATGTAAAAGCTCTTTTTCGCTCACCCTTTTGTTTCCCCCTTAAGTTCACTCACACTCCCCTTGGGAACACTCAAGCCTTTAGCCTTAATCTCCTTACCATGTTCGATCACACTCCCCTCATGTGTTTTCTCCAAGACTGTGTTTGCACTCTCGTTCTCTCTATCCATCTCAAGTTGTAACTTGACTTGATCCTCGTGGACTTGCTTCAGTTTAAGTGGGTATAAAGTAATGGGTTTCCCTTATTATGTGAAAAGAATACTTATTCTTGAACCCATCGTGTATGACCTTCCTATCAAACTACCATGGCCTAAGAATATATCCTGCATGCATCAATATCATATCACATAGGACATCGTCCGTGTATGGCCCAATGGTAAAGCTAAATAATACCTGCTTAGTCACCTTTATTTCGCCACAATCACTTAACCACTACAACTTGTAAGGCTTGGGATGCTTCAAGCAATCTAATCTCAACCTCTCAACTAAAGTTGTACTTGCGACATTAGCAAAACTACCCCATCAATGATCATACTACACCCATTGCCATTCACGCAGCATCCAGTATGAAATATGTTCTCCCTCTGCTGATCACTCTCATCCTCAACAATTTGTGCACTCAAAGTACGCTTGACAACTAATGACAAGTTATCTAGCGGGTATGCAGCTCCCTCTCTGTCACTAGTATCCTCAATCTCAGGCTCATCATCATCAACCTCAACCTCACTGTCGGTAGAATGTACCTAACCACTCTTCTTATCAATCACTAAGGTGCGTTTGTTGGGGCATTATGAAACATAGTGTCCCATGCCCAAACACTGGAGACACTTGATGTCCTTAGTCTTTGGTGCAACTTCTTTACCCTTGGCACTAGTTTCAGCCCTTGGCTTGTTAAAAGATCCATCCCATTGATCATTAGGAACCCATTTCCCCTTCCATGTAGAAGTAGTCTGAGTACCAAATCTGGATGTAGACTTCTTCTTAAATTACCTCTCAACCATGATAACCATGTGAAGCATATCCTCTAAATCAACATAATGATGCAACTCCACCATGTTGGAAATCTCTCTGTTAAATCCCCCTAGAAACCGTGCCATAGTAGCCTCTGCATCCTCCACTACATTCACCTTGATCATGGCCACTTCCATCGCAGTATAGTAATTATCTACACTTTTGGCCCATAATACAGATGTTGTAGTTTCTGATACAACTCTCAGTAGTAATGGCTGGGTATGAACTGTTTCCTCATGAGACCTCGAAGTTCATCCCATGTCTGAATTGGCCTATCATGATTCCTCATTCGATTGGTGATAATCTGATCCCACCAAATAATCGCATAATCAGTGAATTACATGGCTGCCAGATTGACCTTCTTCTCATCAGAGTAATGATGATAATTTAAAATCAACTCGATCTTCTTCTCCCACTCCAAATAAGCTTCAGGATCATTCTTGGCCTAGAATTTTGGTATCTTTATCTTGATACTACTCAAATCACCATCAATATCACCATGTCTACCATAACCTCTCATGTCATAATTCTCACGTCCGTCAACAAATGCACCTCTACCATCAAACCGTTTATCCCTCATATCATTCCTCCTATCAAACCTCCTATTAGGCCTCCGATCAGGCCCTCGCTGGAATCTCTCATACTCATCATTAAGATCATTTGAATCATCAAACTCATTTTCAGCTTCTTCTTCATCTGGTGGTACACGTCATGGTACCATATTCTGAGGTGGTGGTATATGCTGAGGTGGTGGTGCTCTGGGAACACTGCCTATTTGATTACTCTCTACTTCCCAGGATAACTTATCAAAAGCAGCATTCATGTTTTCCATCATATCTATAAACTTCCTTTCTAAAGCCTCAAGTTTCCCATCCACTGTCATACTAGTACTTGTTATCTCAAAGCTTCAACAAACAGATTAGAAGAAATAAATATGTGAACAAAATTTATATAACCTCACAATCTCACACGCTCACGTGTTTACACTCAAATACGTATCACTCCACTCCACTCCACTCGTGTTTGCACTCAATATAGTATGAATATGACTTACAAAAAAGCTCACAACAATGTGTAGTCTTCAAGCTATCATAAACAACAAGAAACCAATATAGGACAAATAGAGTAATGCGAGTAAGACAAATACATAGACTCAATTCAAAGAAAACCTACAGCTAGAATAATTGGAATATAGAAATCACAAACTAGAACAACAAACAAACAAGAATGCAAACAACTACAGACGTATGCAAATTCGAACGGAAATTTGGTGCTCCAATAGAAATTTTGTGGAATTACCCTTCACGGATACCCAAATGATAAAATAGAACCAATGAAATTTAACCAAAATTTTGAACTTTTTTTACTCTTTTTTTCTTACTTTTTTTTAGATCACTTGAGCTCTCAAAAAGTTTATAAGTGTTGACTGGTTTGGAGTCCGGTATTGGATCGATATGATTGCTTGCCGGTTCCAGAAGCTATGTTTTACTCACAAGTTAACATGTATAGAGACTGGTATGTGTTTATGAAAACCACTATGGGTCTATGGAGACCAGTATATGACTGGGATTGTATCGGTATGAGTGATTACCGGTTCCAGTAACTATGTAATCTCACGGTAGACCGGTATTGAGGCCGGTATGGGATCGGTATGTCGGTCACCGACAGATCAAAAATGCAAAAACACTAAAAAAACACAAAAACTAAGAATCAAAAACACAATAAATACTACATCAAAAACACAAAGTAAAGATAGAAAAATCAGACCTTGGAACCCTAAGCTCTGATACCAAATGACGTGGAACTCACTTGGATGTTTAAGGCCAAGGAAACCCCTCGCAACGGATAGAACCCCAAGCACCGCGAATTTGATTTTTGTATGAACAAAACCCTTCCAAGGCCACAAAGAAGACCCACAAATTGTTAGACAATTATGACCCATAACGTCACTATTTGTACAGATCATGGTGTTGTTGTATAAATTAACTATGTGACAAATGAGATTGCACTCTTATCATTTGTGATTAGATCACCTAGATATATAAATGATGAGAGGTCCCTATGATTTGTTCATGGATAGAGAATGATATGAGACAGTATCAGTCCACGAAGGATAAATCATTGAATATCCCTAGTCAGAGTATTATCGAGATTGGACATCGATAAATACGTAAAAGACTAGTATTACACTTGTGCGCGTTTGTGAGGGCACAACGGCATAGTTCTCATATATTTGGGTATAAGATACTCATGCAAGTGTAGTAGGAGGTTGTGTTTCACCGATGGTACGGGCAACAGCTTCGCTCTGGATAGACCCCCCGCGGAATCTCATTGGTAGTATGACTATGTGTCTATGGGAGTCTGCAATCAGGGTAGGTGTATTTGGTCTTAACTTGAGACTTGCACTGCTAATACATACGACAATCAATATACTTTAGTTGAGGTCGTCCAGGGCTTTAACCAGTTCTGTGTACGCCGATACTGGGTATATTGGGAATCGTAGTGTGTTGGGTGTGATGTCAAGACGGAAGTGTCACTCCAGTTATATGGAGATGATGGTCACGTAGGATACGGAACTTGTTCTCTTAAATGCTCAAGCTATCGGGATATTATGACAAGGTCATGTATATCCGATTATAGAGACTAGTTACCAGACATCCGATATGTGCTTCGTACGGGGCAGACACAATTCCAGCCCCAGGCCTAGCACGTGATCATCAGATACTGGACAGAAATACGCAATACTACGGTATACTACGCTTGATATAGATCGTATATTCCTATAAGGATATTTCCGGAGAACTGGGTATGCATGGCGCTTTGCTAGAAGCCAACCTTGTCTTGTAAATCGGTATAAACGTAGTAGGAGGTACTTACGTGTTCGGATAGTCCGACGACTGTATTTACTGCCAACATATCCGGGGATCTCATGGGTCGCTTCCGAAAGATTCACCGATGACGTATGACTCACACTTTTATTAATCTGGGATTAATTTGAAGAGAGAGAAAATTAATCTGGGATTAATTACGGAGATATTTTATCTGGGATAAAATATTAATTAAAGAGAGAGAATGATTAATTTGGAATTAATCGATAAAATAATATATTCGATATATTATGCGAAATTGGATTTCGACGCGGAATTAAAATTAGATTTTAATTCGGGCGAACGAATTAATTTAGAATTAATTCGTTAGCGACGTGAATAGTGATTTCACTAGTGTAATCATTTAATTACGTCGTGATGGAAAATTCGTTAATTTGGAATTAGCGAACCCGAGCCAGAGATTATTTGCGAGTGTGTTCGCATTTCAAATTCGAGTGCAGCGCGCAAGTCAAATCGAGCGTCAAATCATTAGTCACATCAAGTGTCAAATCACTTGTCACTTTGAGTGATGTGACTTGACAACATGTCACTTTATTAAAGTGATGTGAGTTGATGTGAATAGTGAAGGTGGTTGAAAAGCATTATTTGCTTTTTGCTTTTTGTCTTTTGATAAAAGGAAAATGCTTTATGTATTTGTTTTGTTTTTGGAAAATAAAACAAATATATATATATTACATTTTCTTTTATCATTTTCTCTCTCTCCCTTACGTTTTTAGGGTTTATGGAGCCAAAACAATTAGCCTCTCTCTCTCTCGGTCTTGGACCGATTTCTTCTCTATTTGTTTCTGGTTCTGCCGAGTAAAATGGAGAAGCTAATGACCTTGTTGCAAGATCTAAGTGCTAGTACACTCATGGAGGAATACAAAGGTGATAGGGAAGTGTCTTCATGAGCATGGAATCAACAAAAGCTTGAAGCAATAAAATACATCCATGGTTGAATCAACAAGGAGGAAGACAAGCCCAAACCGCGCAGTCCAGCAGTTCAAGAAGCTCACTGCCGAGCTTCAACAAAGAGGAAGAAATGGCTTGTTCCTCGTAGCTGTTAGAGTTTAATTCAAGGTCCCAAGGATCATAAATCATGCACAAAAACCGCATATAAACACATCAAAGGAGTAAGGCGGAAACATAACTCACATTGAACGGTTTTGATGAAATGAAAATCATGCGTTTTCAAGCTCCCTCCAAGCTCGGCAATGGCTTCTGGAACTGCAGTGAACGCACGGTGGGGCTGTGAAAGTCTCCTCCATGTTCGGCCATTGAAGACTCCATTGAAGCTCCAAGCTTCAAGCTTTCCAAGCTCATGAAGACACTTCCCTATCACCTATGTATTACTCAAGGTGTGCTAGCACTAAGTCTTCTTCAATTTGCTTCTCAAATTTTCGGTGAACCAGAAAAATTTTAAGCAAAAATCGGCTTGAAGCCGTGAAGTGAGAAGAAGAAAAGGGAGGGAGATGAGAGAAAAAAATCGGAACTGTTGCATGTTGGAGAGAGAGCCGAATATATAGTAAAAGGGAAAAAGAAAAAGTAAATATATTTATTCATTTATTTTCCAAAATAAATAAAAACATATATATACATTCAACCTTTTCATATTCCATCACTTTTACTTTTAACTTTAAGTCATATCACATCACTTTTCACATCACATCTATTCACTTTAATAAAGTGACATATTGTCAAGTCACATCACTCAAAGTGACAATTGATTTGACGATTGACGCGACTAGCGATTTGACGCTTGATGTGACTCGCGTGCCGCGCTCGAATTCGAAATGCGAATGCGCTCGCAATCACTCTCGGGCTCGGGTTCGCTAATTCCAAATTAACGAATTTTCCGTCGCGTCGTAATTAAATGATTACGCCTAGCGAATTCACTATTCACGTCGCTAACGAATTAATTCTAAATTAATTCGTTCGCCCGAATTAAAATCTAATTTTAATTCCGCGTCGAAATCCAATTTCTAATAATATATCGAATATATTATTTTATCGATTAATTCCAAATTAATCGTTCTCTCTCTTTAACGATATTTTATCCGAGATAAAATATCTTCGTAATTAATCCCAGATTAATTCTCTCTCTCAACGAATTAATCCCAGATTAATTCTATCTCTCTCTTCTAATTAATCCCAGATTAATCAAAGTGCGAGTCATACATCATCGGTGAATCTTCAGGAAGCGACCCATGAGATCTCCGGATATGTTGGCAGTAAATACGATCGTCGGACTGTCCGAACACGTAAGTACCTCGTACTACGTTTATATCGATTTACAAGACAAGGTTGGCTTCTAGCAAAGCGCCATGCCTACCCAATTCTCCAGAAATATTCTTACAGGAATATATAGATCTGTATCAAGCGTAGTATACCGTAGTATTGTGTATATTGGCCCAGTATCGGATAATCACGTGCTAGGCCTGAGGCTGGATAAGTGTCTGCCCCGTACGAAGCACATGTCGGATGTCTGGTAACTAGTCTTTATAATCGGATATACATGACCTTGTCATAATATCCCGATGGCCGCGCAGCACTTAAGAGCACTAATACCGTATCCTGCGTGACATCATCTCCAATATGACTGAAGTGATACTTCCGTCTTGACATCACACCCAATACTCTACGACTCTCTGATAAACCCAGAAGTGGTGTACACAGAACCTGTTAAAAGTCCCCTACCACCAAGACCAAAGTCTATCGATTATCGTAAGTATTAGCGATGTAAGTCTCAGGTTAAGACCATACACACCTACCTTGATTTCGGCCTCCCATAGACACATAGTCATAATACCAATGGGATTCCGAGGGGTCTATCCAGAGCGAAGCTGTTTCCCGTACCGTCGGTGAAACACGACCTCCTATCGCACTTGCATAAGTATCCAATACTTATATATATGAGAACTATGCCGTTGTACCCTCACAAACGCGCACAAGTGCAATACTAGCCTATCCGCATTATCGATGTCTAGTCTCGATAATACTACGGCTAGGGATATTTAATGATTAACCTTCGGGGACTGATACTGTCTCATATCATTCTCAGTCCAGGTACTAATCATAGGGACCTCTCTTCATTTATATATCTATGGTGATCTAATCACAAATGATGAGAGTGCAATTTCCTTGTCACATAGTTAATTTGCTACAACAACACAATGATCTGTGCAAATAGTGACGCTATGGGTCATTTTGTCCAACAATCTCCCACTTGGCACATAGCCAGTCACTCAAGTGTCCCACACCGAACTATGTACGGTTCGCTCAAATTGCTGAGGAAAGGTTTTCGTCAGCGGATTTGTCTGATTATCGTTTGACGCGATTTACATGATCATCACATCGCCACGATGTATGATCCGAACGAATCAGATGATATAGAAGTATATATCTGGATCGTCGATGAGACCTTTAATTCTTTAGCCTGTGCTGACGCCTAGCTCAGCTGCTAACAGAACTATATCTAATCTAATTAGATTTATTATCGATCCAAATGGCTTCTATTGCTGCCTCAGCTGCAGCAATAATCCGCATTTGTTGTTATTCGGCAACAGTTATCTTGCTCGGAAGATTTCCAGCTCACTGTCCCAGTGTTCAAACTTTATAGTACCGCAGTATTTACCGGTTTGGAAACTTGCAACAGTGATCCCAGTCACTTCAAGTTCTCCATCTCCATAGTTTAAGACAACATCTTTAGTTCTCTAGATACTAACAGATGTTCTTAATCTTTAATCCAGTGACTATCACTTGGATTGACCCGATTGTGACTCCATATGCTCGAAGCGTATGAGACACCAATACAAGTACATTTTAAATGTACAATTTCCCAGAGAGTGTAACAACTCCAAATCTATCCCAGTAGATCTTTATTCCTTGAATAAAGGTTGTTACTCCCCAGAATTCTACGGAGAATTCTATTGAAAGAATATCCATGAAAGCCAAGCTTTCACCAATTGTTTTATGGGAATTTCATTGTCAGTGCCCTCTCCCTAAACCTCCTTATATACACAAGAATTATTTCGTTTTGAGTTAAATCATAAACTATTATGATTATTTCAAAACGTCAGTTCCAAGAACCATATGCTTGCTTCAATCCAAACATGGATTGAATAATCCGCAAACCTTGTTTGTCGGTTATACAAAATCGTCAGATTGTTATAAACATTCTCCAAAAGGTTTCCTTTTCAGGAAAGCGATTTTGATTTGTAACTGACATATTTCATAAATGAAATATACAGTTATCAACAAGCATTTTCAAAATGGATTTACCATGGCAACAGGTAAAAGGTTGAACCGTTATAAACACAATGTTGATAACGATACCTTTCCGTCAAAAGCCTAGCTTTGTACGTTGGTATGTTGCCATCCATGTATGTCTTCCTTGAAGACGTTTAATGTACCATAGGCAAAATGCCTTGTGGTACAACAACTAGTATCCAAAATAGTTGTTAAACATGGAATCCATTCCGGACTCATGGCACTTTGCCATAATAGGGAGTCGATACCTCGTATTACTTCCTCATACGTAATCAGTTGGTGTACCTTAAAAGATTAAAATCTTTATGAGGTGAGATCAGAAACCCATACCCTAGGTTGTTTTCTGACTCTCACTGATCTACGCGGTTTCTTGTGTATTTGAAGATTAATGGTATAGATTCATCATTGATGAACTATTTGTGTTCCATTACGGACCTTGTGCCTAGAACAATATTACTTCAATTTTCATCGAGTATCACTATCCTCCCACTGACCACTGCATATCGGTATTCCTCTTAGGAAAACCGCATGGTGAGCAACAATCACATTGTTCTCATGTGAGATTTATAAGTACTATACTTATGGTTTCCCTTAGGATAACCTATATTGGCACTTATCCAATTTGGGTCCTTAGTTTGGTATCATCCAAACGTTATGCCTGGCATACCCAAATTATCAGGAATGAGAAACCTCGTTTCTTTCCTGTTCATATCCTATATGATATCTGTCAAACAGATTTACATGGAACCTTATTCTAAATAAGTTTTGCACTGTTAATACATATCCTGTTGAAGGAAACAGTAGCTCAGAGCGACTCGCGAAAACCTAATCATGTCCAACAAAACTTGGTTTTTAGTTCTGACACACCGTCAATTGACGTGTCTCGGGAGGAGTCCTCATATGAAAGAATACCATACTCTTTCATGTACGTATGAAACTTACTGCTAAGTATTTACCATACGGTCTTACCGTAGCGGCATAATACTACAGCCGATCTGTTTGTATACTTCGTGTCGAAACTCAAAGTTTCATATTTGTGTTCTTCAAAAGAAACACATGACCATAACGTGATGCCACATCCGTTAAGGTCACGAAATATTCATGTACACATCTAGCCAAGCTAGATATGGGCCCACTACTTCACCATGAATAGGGTTTACAGATCGGTGGCCTTACACTATTACCTACCTAATAAATAGTATTTTAGGTACTTTACCTAGTAAACTAGATTCGTAGACCTTATTTGAATAGTCAAATCAGTCCTAGTACCCACTCTTCAAAAGTGTGGATATACGAGTCTTGTTTAATTGTGTCCTAGACAACAATGCCACAAATAAGTCTCTATTGATCAAATCAATATGAGCTATTTATTTGTCATTTTATATGTTTGAGATTTTATTTATATTCAAAATATAAATTCTGTTATTCACATCTAATGTGTTTATCTCGGTATCATCTTTATATAATAAAACACTTAGTGTTCTAGAATATAAAGGTTTTATCCGCAATGGATTAAACACTGATATAGAGATAATGTCTCTAGTCAAACTAGTTACATTATAACAGTTCCTAATTTAAGTATATACCCAAAGGGTAGTTCCTAAACTTAGGTATCTACGGTCGAAACAGCGACTTTCGTCCCGTTTCCGATTCGCAGAGGAATCTCAGCTTGAAGTCAGTATCCTGCTTAAAGCAGATTCTGAACATCAATACACATATTTTATGTACCACACTAAGTATTTAAAATCTAATTTCAATACTAGTAGTGAACATAACTTTGACAAATATTTTTAAAGTTAGAGCCTCGCCCTTTCTTTAATTCCTTCGTGTCTTCCATATCCAAATGGTAGTCACTTTGGGATATGTCAATTATCCTTTTCAATATTTTAGGAACCTTAGGCCAAGCCTTGGGTTTTTTTAGAATATTGAAAGGAATGTGCACCTCGTGCAACATGCCCAAATTGCAAACTTTGACTTTTCTCCACTAGAATAGTCAATTAATTCTCCAAGAATTATTAATTGCAATTTTAATTCTTAAATCTAAAGATAGATTTATTATAAGTATATTAATTAAGCATTAAAGTCATCATCACATAAATCTTCCAAAGATTTTATGCTCTACTATTTGCTTATTTTGGGCGTAACGTATAATAAGTTATTTTATCAAATAAAGTAACCTATTATTTATTCCCAATTTGAAAATTAAATCATTTAAAATATTTTAATCCCAGATTATATTTTAAATATCCAACTTTTCAATTTTATCTTGATTACAATAGTCCAACTATTAATCAACGATTAGTGGTACTATTTATATAATGATTATAATAGTCCAACTATATAATCAAATATAATCCAAATTAATTAACCTCAATTACATTGATTACTATAATCCAATTATAAAATCAACTGTAAACTGAAATTAATTAATTCAAATATATTGATTAATATAATCCAATTATATATAATCAAGTATAATACAGTCCAACTGTTTTATTAAAACAACAATTTAAATATTAGTCCAACTAACACTTTTGATTATATGACGAATAAAATAAAATGAGCGTGTTTAGCGAGTATTCGAACGAATGTTGCAAATTCAATACTTGCCTCCCACTATTTTTCGTCGAGCCTCTAACCCTCTGTCGAGTACTCGGGAAACCGTGTTTCCTAGTGGGCTAGGATCCCGTTAAATATCATACAATCCTGACTTTGGTCAATAAAAAATTGTATGATAATTAACAGGTAGATATCGAAGATCAATTGGATCCCATCCAACTCCTAGATCCAAAGGTGGACATCCAAGTCCGAAACATATATCTAATATATGCCTATATATCGAATATATACCCTACCCGTTTCCTCTGAATCAACTAGGCCTTGGCTTTGGCCAAAAACAAACCTAGTGATCCCAGTCAAGCGTGGACCCATTGACAGGGAAGCTTCGTAATCAATGTCTATGGACAAGAAGTGGTCTTGACTTTGGTCAAACAAACCACAACTTGGACACGACACCCGATATATAACAAAAGCCTCGTGATTAAAGCACATCTTTGACTGACAAGGGCTTGACTTTGGTCAAAAACAACCCCTGACAATCTCCGATCTTGAGCAAGAATCACTCAATGGAAGGAAATGACGCTTGATATTTAACGAGGGTTTTTCGCGTGCAAATTGGCTACCAATTTAATTATCTTTCTTAAGGTCTCATCATCATACACCCTTAAACATGCATTCTAAATACATAATAAAGCGTATATGAAAATAAATAATAATGATATGCGGATGGATACTTTACATTGATCCTAGATCAAATCTCTCACTTTCTCTCTCCCGCTAGCACTGTATTACTTCTACCCGTTACACTACACTTCTAAAGAAACCTCTTTTACATGGAGGGGAATAGGTGAGAAGAGAATACAAAGAAATAGGAGATAAGGCTGGACACGCAGGTCCAATTAATAAATCAAATTTATTACAATTTCCAAAATCGCCCAACCCGACTAATATCCATCCGATATACATTATTCAAACATCACAACCATGTATTCATACAAGCATGTTATCAATCAATCAATCAAATTAATTAATCTTGATTATTAGTGATCATCCAATGTTCAAACAAAGATTTGATTTTGTTCGAGTCAAACTCGTATTGCAAACACGTACTCAAAGTACAATTTCTACGAATTAAATTAAATTACATAATTAAATCCAATTTAATACGTATTTAATTCTAATTCATTATTTAATTCCAAATTAAATATTACACTTTATTAACGAACCTTTACGACTTAAATTCCAAATTTAATCGCAACGGGTCTCAAAGCCCGATTAACATCTAATGTTTTATTTAATTAAAGTCCAATGGGCTTTTAATTAATTTCTATAGGCGTGGACTTTTGGTCAACTCGGGTCAAACCGAACAACCAAAATCCAATCCGGGAGTTACCCCATAAGCCTTTAAATTAATTTTGGCCCATTAGGCCCAATTAAATAATTAAGGTCCATTAAATCATAATTGGACCTTTTGGATTCGGTTTTGGGCCTAATTGGATCCAACCAATTTTGCCTAAACCCAACTTTGTTACAACAAAGCCCAAAAGCCCAATTACAACCTAACAAGCCCAATTTCCAAAATCAAGCCCAAATTAATTAACTTATAAAATTCCAAATTTCACAATTAATTAACCTAAGTGTAATACACAATCAATTACCCAATTAACATTCTAAAATATCAATTAGCCTAATTAATCATGCACTTTAACAACCAAATAGTGTCCAACACAATTCAATTAAAATCAAACCCAATTAACATGCTATCAAGTCTCGGCAATTAGGGGTTTTTCAATTCGATTCGCGGTTTCAATCCAATTGAGTCCACAATCTTAATTTCCCAAATCAATTCAATTCATCCAATGAATTAAACAAAAAATCACAAAGAATTTCATGTTCCTTAGATTCGGCCAAGCCACTTTAAAAGGGAAAAAATGTTCTAAATCAAAATTCAATCCAATTAAACTTCAAAAAACATTAACCAATTGTTTTAAGTCATCCAATGATCAAACAAAACAAAATTACCAAGACATTAGGTTCTTCAATTTTCGGCCAAGCCTCCAATTTGGGGAAATTGAATCCAATCCAATTTCATGAAATTGATCACACACAATCTCAATTAAACATGTTCTAAGCATACTTAAACATCCAATTCAATTAAAACATGCTTAACACATTTTACCCAATTTCAAGTTTCATTTCAACCTAAAGAATTGGGGAAAATTGATCTAATCCAATTTTCTTGAAATTGATCATGCACAACTTCAATTCAACCTCATTCAAGCATAATGCATCAAACAATTCAACCAATCATGCCTAAATCGAGTTTACCCAATTAAAGTTTTGACAAAAATAGCAAATTGGGGAAAATCAATCCAATCATTTTTTATCAAATTGATTACATACAACTCAAATTCAATCATATATAATCATTCTCAAACAATCAATTAGACAGAATCAAGCTAAAATCAAAAAGCCCCAAATTTGCTCAAGAACCCTAATTCGGTTTTCATGCAACAATAGCTCTAGATACCATTGTTAGAGTTTAATTCAAGGTCCCAAGGATCATAAATCATGCACAAAAACCGCATATAAACACATCAAAGGAGTAAGGCGGAAACATAACTCACATTGAACGGTTTTGATGAAATGAAGAACATGCGTTTTTAAGCTCCCTCCAGCTCGGCATGGCTTCTGGAACTGCAGTGAACGCACGTGGGGGCTGTGAAAGTCTCCTCCATGTTCGGCCATTGAAGACTCCATTGAAGCTCCAAGCTTCAAGCTTTCCAAGCTCATGAAGACACTTCCCTATCACCTATGTATTAACTCAAGGTGTGCTAGCACTATCTTCTTCATTTGCTTCTCAAAATTTCGGTGAACCAGAAAAATTTTAAGCAAAAATCGCTTGAAGCCGTGAAGGTGAGAAGAAGAAAAGGGAGGGAGATGAGAGAAAATCGTGAACTGTTGCATGTTGGAGAAGAGAGCCGAATATAGTAAAAGGGAAAAAGAAAAAGTAATATATATTTATATTTCATTTATTTTCCAAAATAAATAAAACATATATTATATTCCAAACTTTTCATATTCCTCACTTTTACTTTTAACTTTAAGTCATATCACATCACTTTTCACATCACATCTATTCACTTTAATAAAGTGACATATTGTCAAGTCACATCACTCAAAGTGACAATTGATTTGACGATTGACGCGACTAGCGATTTGACGCTTGATGTGACTCGCGTGCCGCGCTCGAATTCGAAATGCGAATGCGCTCGCAATCACTCTCGGGCTCGGGTTCGCTAATTCCAAATTAACGAATTTTCCGTCGCGTCGTAATTAAATGATTACGCCTAGCGAATTCACTATTCACGTCGCTAACGAATTAATTCTAAATTAATTCGTTCGCCCGAATTAAAATCTAATTTTAATTCCGCGTCGAAATCCAATTTCTAATAATATATCGAATATATTATTTTATCGATTAATTCCAAATTAATCGTTCTCTCTCTTTAACGATATTTTATCCGAGATAAAATATCTTCGTAATTAATCCCAGATTAATTTTCTCTCTCAACGAATTAATCCCAGATTAATTCTATCTCTCTCTTCTAATTAATCCCAGATTAATCAAAGTGCGAGTCATACGTCATCGGTGAATCTTCAGGAAGCGACCCATGAGATCTCCGGATATGTTGGCAGTAAATACGATCGTCGGACTGTCCGAACACGTAAGTACCTCGTACTACGTTTATATCGATTTACAAGACAAGGTTGGCTTCTAGCAAAGCGCCATGCCTACCCAATTCTCCAGAAATATTCTTACAGGAATATATAGATCTGTATCAAGCGTAGTATACCGTAGTATTGTGTATATTGGCCCAGTATCGGATAATCACGTGCTAGGGCTGGGGCTGGATAAGTGTCTGCCCCGTACGAAGCACATGTCGGATGTCTGGTAACTAGTCTCTATAATCGGATATACATGACCTGGTCATAATATCCCGATGGTTGCGCAGCACTTAAGAGCACTAATACCGTATCCTGCGTGACATCATCTCCAATATGACTGAAGTGATACTTCCGTCTTGACATCACACCCAATACTCTACGACTCTCTGATAAACCCAGAAGTGGTGTACACAGAACCGGTTAAAGTCCCCTACCACCAAGACCAAAGTCTATCGATTATCGTAAGTATTAGCGATGTAGTCTCAGGTTAAGACTATACACACCTACCTTGATTTCGGCCTCCCATAGACACATAGTCATAATACCAATGGGATTCCGAGGGGTCTATCCAGAGCGAAGCTGTTTCCCGTACCATCGGTGAAACACGACCTCCTATCGCACTTGCATAAGTATCCAATACTTATATATATGAGAACTATGCCGTTGTGCCCTCACAACGCGCACAAGTGCAATACTAGCCTATTCCGCATTATCGATGTCCAGTCTCGATAATACTACGGCTAGGGATATTTAATGATTAAACTTCGGGGACTGATACTGTCTCATATCATTCTCAGTCCAGGTACTAATCATAGGGACCTCTCTTCATTTATATATCTATGGTGATCTAATCACAATGATGAGAGTGCAATTTCCTTTCACATAGTTAATTTGCTACAACAACACAATGATCTGTGCAAATAGTGACGCTATGGGTCATTTTGTCCAACAGTAGCATTCAACCGTTCAATGTGAGTATGTTTTTTTCGCTTACTCCTTTGTGTATTCATTTGTTTTTCATGCTTATTTGATGGATCTTGGCTTAATAGAACCTCAACAATGGTATCTAGAGCTTACATCAAGCATGAACTTTAGGTTTTAAAAATTGGGTAAACTCGATTTGAGCCATCAAATGGTTAAATTGTTTTTATAAATATACTTGAATGAGGTTGAATTGATGTTTGCATGTCAATTTCAGAATTTGGTTGGATCCATTTTTCCCCAAATTTTGGGGCATGGCTGAATTTAGAACCTAAATTGTCTTGGAATAATTTTTGTTTTTTGATCATAATGACTTAAAACAATAGGTATTTGTATTGGAAGTTTTAATTTGGATTGAATTTTTGATTTGGAATATTTTCCCCAAAATTATGGGTTGGCCGATTCAATTGGATATGAAATTCATTGTGTTTTTGTAATTTGATTCATTGGATGAGTTGAATTGATTTGGGAAATGATTATTGTGGATTCAATTGGATTGAAACCGAATCGGATTGGAAAACCCCTAATTGGCTAGACTTTAAGCATGTAAATTGGGTTTGATTTTGATAAAATTGTGTTGGACACTATTTGTTATTAACATGCATGATTAATTAGGCTAATTGATGTTTTAGGAATGTTAATTGGATGATTAATTATGTATTACACTTAGGTCAATTAATTATGGAATTTGGAATTTTATAAGTTAATTAATTTGGGCTTATTTTGGAAATTGGGCCTTTATAGGTTGTAATTGGGCTTTTGGGCTTAGTTGTACCAAGTTAGGTTTAGGCCAATTTTGGTTGGATCCAATTGGGCCCAAAACCGCATCCAAAAGTCTAATTATGACTTAATGGAACTTAATTATTTAATTGGGCCTAATGGGCCAAAATTAGTTTAAAGGCTTATGGGGTAACTCCCGGATTGGATTTTGGTTATTCGTTTGACCCAAGTTGACCAAAAGTCCACGCCTTAAAGAAATTAATTAAAAGCCCATTGGACTTTAATTAAATAAACATTAGATGTTAATCGGTCTTTGAGACCCGTTGCGATTAAATTTGGAATTTAAGTCGTAAAGGTTCGTTAATAAAAGTGTAATATTTAATTTAGAATTAAATAGTGAATTAGAATTAAATGCGTATTAAATTGGATTTAATTATGTAGTTTAATTTAATTCGATAATTCGTACTTTGAGTACTTATTCACAAAACGAGTTTGACTCGAGCAAAAATCAAATCGTTGTTTGAACATTGCATGATCACTAATTATCAGATTAATTAATTGGATTAGATTGATTGATAACATGCTTGTATGAATACATGGTTGCGATGCATGAATAATGTATATCGGATGGATATTAGATGGGTGGGGCAATTTTAGAAATTATTGTAATAAATTTGATTTATTAATTGGACCTGCGTGTCCAGCCTTATCACCTCTATACTCTTTGTATTCTCTTCTCACCAATTCCCCTCAATGTAAATGAGGTTTCTTTAGAAGTGTAGTGTAACGAGTAGAAGTAAATACATTTGCTAGTTGGAGAGAGAAAATGAGAGATTTGATCTAGGATCAATGTAAAGTATCCATCCGCATATCATTATTATTTTTTCATATATGCTTTATTATGTGTTTAGAATGCATGTTTAAGGGTGTATGATGATGAGACCTTAACAAAGATAATAAATTGGTTGCCAATTCGCACGCGAAAAACCCTCGTCCAATATTAAGCGTCTTTCCTTCCATTGAGTGATTCTCACTCAAGATCCGAGACGGCATTGGTTTGTTGGCCAAAGTCAATGCCTTTGTCTGTCGAAGATGTGTTTGAATCACGAAGGCTTTGTTCCATATCGGTGTCTTGTCCAAGTTGTGGTTTGTTGGCCAAAGTCAAGACCACTTCTTGTCCATCGACATTGATTACGAAGCTTTCCATGGTCAATGGGTCGCACTTGACTGGGATCACTAAGTTTGTTGTGCCAAAGCCAAGGCTTAGTTGATTCAGAAGAAAAATGTTAGGTAATACATTGGATGTATTGGCATATATAAGATATATGTTTCGGACTTGGATGTCTCCATACCGGATCTAGGAATTGGATGGGATCCAATTGATCTTAGAGATCTACCTAGTTAATTATCATACAATTTGTTGGCCAAAGTCAAGATTGTGTGATATTTAACGGGATCCTAGCCCACTAGGAAATGCGGTTTCCCGAGTACTCGACAGAGGGTTAGAGGCTCGCCGAAAAATAGTGGGAGGCAAGAATTGAATTTGCAATATTCGTTCAATTACTCGCCATATGCGCTCATTTAAATTATTTTGTCTTTAGATTAAATGTTAGTTAGACTAATATTTAAATTGTTGTTTTAATTAACAGTTGGACTGTATTATAGTTGATTATATATAATTGGATTATATTAATCAATATATTTGAATTAATTAATTTCAGTTTACAGTTGATTTTATAATTGGATTATAGTAATCAATGTAATTGAGGTTAATTAATTTAGATTATATTTGATTATATAGTTGGACTATTATAATCATTATAATAAATAGTACCACAAATCGTTGATTAAATAGTTAGACTATTAGAATCAAGATATAAAAATGAAAGATTAGTGTTTAAGACATAATCTTGGGTGAAAATGTATTTAAACGACTTTAATTTTCAAATTGGGAATAAATTTCAGGATGGTCCTGGAAAAATAATAAGTTATTTTATTTGATAAAATAATATATTAAGTCTAAGCCTGGAGTTAAGCAAATAAGTGGAACATGATATTTGGAATATTCATGTAATGATAACTTTATTGCTTAATCCATAATACTTGTCATATAGACTCCTTAATTTCTTTATCAGAACTAAGGATTAGATTCTTAAAGTATGATATTGAAATTGAAGGATATTCAAAGATTAGATCTTAGAAGTACTTTTAAAATTGCAATAAATAATTCTTGGAGAATTAATGACTATTCTCAAGGAGACAAAGTCAAAGTTTGCAGTTAGGCAAGTAGCGCAAGACGCACCTTACTTCGATATTCTAGAAACCCGAGGCTTGGCCAAAGGTTATTGGAATGTTGAAAAAGGGCAAAGGCAAAATCATTATAATCTTCTAGGAAGATAAAAGGACATATCCCAAGAAGGAATTGAAGACGAGCAAGGCTCTGACTTCAAAAATGATTGTCATAATTATGTTCAACAACTAGTATTAAAATTAGATTTTAGATACTTAGTGTGGTACATAAAATATATATATTGATGTTCATAATCTTTTTTGAACATGATACTGACTTCGATTGAGAATTATCTGCGAATTGGAAATGGGACGAAAGTCGCTGTTTTAACCGTAGATAGCCAAATTTAGGAACTACCCTCGGGTGTGTACCTAAATTTGGAAACTGTTATAATGTAACTAGTTTGACTAGAAACATTATCTTCATATCGCATATAACCCGCTGCAGGTGTACCTTTATATTCTAGAACACTAAAGTGTTTCATTATATAAAGATGATATTGAGATAAACACATTAAATGTGAATAACAGAATTTATATTTTGAATATAAATAATATCTCAAATATATAACATGACAAATAAATAGCTCAAACTAATTTGATCAATTAAGAAACTTAATTGTGGCATAGTTGTCAGGGACACTATCAAACAAGAATCGTATATCCGCACTTTTGAAGAGCGGGTACCAGGACTAATTTGATTTCAATCAAATAAAGTCTACGAATCTAGTTTATTGGGCAAAGTGCCTAAAACACTATTTACTTGGTAAAAGTGTCAGTGCCACCAATCTGTTAGCCCTAGTTCATAGTGAAGCAAGTGGGCCCATGTCTAGATAGGCTAGATATGGATATGATATTTCGTGACCTTTACGGATGTGGCATCGCGTATAGTTATGTGTTTCTTTTGAAACACAAATCGGAAACTTTCAAGTTTCGACATGAAATAGACAAACAGATCGGCTAAAGTATTAAACCGCCACGGTAAGACCGTAATAGAAAATACTTAAGCAATAAATTTCTAGTATACTTGAAAGAGTATAGTATTCTTTCAAATGAGGACTCCTTCCGGAACACGTCAGTTTGACGGTGTGTCCGAATAGGATTAACTGAATTTTGTTAGACATAATAAGGTTAATCGCGAGTCGCTCTAAGCTACCATTTCATTCAATGGATATGCTAAACAGTGCAAGAATTTATTTGGAATAAGGTTCCATAAAATATTTGTTTAACAGATAACATATTAGATATGAACAGGAAAGAAACTAGGTTTCTCACTCCTAGTGATTTAGGATGCTAGGCATACGTTTGGATGATACCAAACAAGAACCCAAATTGGATAAGTGCCTAATGTAGGTAATCCTAGGGATACCATAAGTATTGTACTTATACACCTCACCAGAGAATAATTAGATTATTGCTCACCATGCGGTTTTCCTGATAGGAATACTGAAATGCAGTGGTAAGTGGGAGGATAGTATAACTCGATGAAAATCAGAGTAATACTGTTCAATGCACTGAATCTTAATGGAACATAAATAGTTCATCAAGGATGAGACTATTACCATTAATCTTCGAATACACAAGAACCGCGTAGGTCGGAGAGAGTCAGAAAACAACCTGGGTATGAGTTTCTGATCTCACCTCATAAAGATGTCCATCTTATTGAGGGATACCAACTGACTACATATGAGGATGTGATACAAGGTATCGACTCCTTATTATGACAAAATGTCATGAGTCTGAAATGGATTACATGTAAATTAAACAGTTTGGATACTAGTTAATCTACCACAAGGAATTGTGCCTATTGGTACTTTATGAGTCTTCAAGGAAGACGTACATGGATGGCAACATATCAACGTACTAAGCTAGGCTTGTAGCGGAAAGGTATCGTTACCAACATTGTGTTGACTATGATTCAGCCTTTTACCTGTTGCCACGGTAGATCCATTTGGATAATACTTGTTATTCGATCCATGTTTGGATTAAAGCAAGCATTAGGTTCTTGGAACTATCGCTTTGATGTAATCATAATAGTTTATGATTTAATTCAAAACGAAAAGATTCTTGTGTATATAAGAGGGTTAGTGGGAGCGCACTGACAGTGGCTGTCCTATATAAAATAATGATAATACGTCATTTCTTGGAAATGATATTTCCATAAAATAACTATCGGCGAAAGCTTGGCTTTCGGAATACTCTCCGAGAAACAGTACATTGAAAAATGTACGTGACCTGGTGTCTCATACGCTTTGAGCATATGGATTCACAAACAGGCCAATCCAAGTGATAGTCACTGGATTGATGTTAACAACATCCGTTAGTATCTTAGAGAACTGATGATGTTGTCTTAGTCTATGGAGAAGGAGAACTTGAAGTGACTGTGGTCACTGTAGCAAGTTTCCTATAACCGATAAAGACGACCAAAAGTCGTAACGGTACTATACAGTTTGAAAAACGGTACAGTGAGCTGGAAACCTTCCAAGCAAGATACTGTTACCGAATAAACAACAAATGTGGGTTAATTGTAGCAGCTGAGGCAACAATAGAAGCCATCTGGGTCAATAACAAATCTAATTAGATTAGATATAGTTCTGTTAGCAGCTGAGCTAGGCGTCAGCACAGGCTAAAGAATTAATGGTCTCATCAACGATCCAGATACATACTTCAATATTCATCTGATTCATTCGGATCATACATCGTGGCGATGTGATGATCGAATAAATCGCGTCAAGATGATATTCATGAAAATCCGCTGAAGAAAGTCTTTTCTCAGCAATTTGAGCCAACCGTACATAGTTCGGGTGTCAGAGACTCGAGTGACTGGCTATAGGCCAAGGGGGAGATTGTTGGACAATTATGACCCATAGCGTCACTATTTGTACAGATCATGGTGTTGTTGTAGAAATTAACTATGTGACAAAGGAGATTGCACTCTTATCATTTGTGATTAGATCACCTAGATATATAAATGATGAGAGGTCCCTATGATTTTTTCCTGGACAGAGAATGATATGAGACAGTATCAGTCCATGAAGGATAAATCATTGAATATCCATAGTCAGAGTATTATCGAGATTGGACATCGATAAATACGTAAAAGACTAGTATTACACTTGTGCGCGTTTGTGAGGGCACAACGGCATAGTTCTCATATATTTGGGTATAAGATACTCATGCAAGTGTAGTAGGAGGTTGTGTTTCACCGATGGTACGGGAAACAGCTTCGCTCTGGATAGACTCCCCGCGAAATCTCATTGGTAGTATGACTATGTGTCTATGGGAGTCTGCAATCAGGGTAGGTGTATTTGGTCTTAACCTGAGACTTGCACCTCTAATACATACAACAATCAATATACTTTAGTTGAGGTCGTCCAGGGCTTTAACTGGTTATATGTACGCCGATACTGGGTATATTGGGAATCGTAGTGTGTTGGGTGTGATGTCAAGACGGAATTGTCACTCCAGTTATATGGAGATGATTGTCACGTAGGATACGAAACTTGTTCTCTTAAATGCTCGAGCTATCGGGATATTATGACAAGGTCATGTATATCCGATTATAGAGACTAGTTACCAGACATCTGATATGTGCTTCGTACGGGGCAGACATAATTCCAGCCCCAGGCCTAGCACGTGATCAACCGATACTGGACAGAAATACGCAATACTACGATATACTACGCTTGATATAGATCGTATATTCCTGTAAGGATATTTCCGGAGAATTGGGTAGGCATGACACTTTGTTAGAAGCCAACCTTGTCTTGTAAATCGGTATAAACGTAGTACGAGGTACTTACGTGTTCGGATAGTCCGAAGACCGTATTTACTGCCAACATATCCGGGGATCTCATGGGTCGCTTCCCAAAGATTAACCGATGACGTATGACTCGCACTTTTATTAATCTGGGATTAATTTGAAGAGAGAGAAAATTAATCTGGGATTAATTATGGAGATATTTTATCTGGGATAAAATATTAATTAAAGAGAGAGAACGATTAATTTGGAATTAATCGATAAAATAATATATTCGATATATTATGCGAAATTGGATTTCGACGCGGAATTAAAATTAGATTTTAATTCGGGCGAACGAATTAATTTATAATTAATTCGTTAGCGACGTGAATAGGGATTTCACTAGGCGAAATCATTTAATTACGTCGCGACGGAAAATTCGTTAATTTGGAATTAGCGAACCCGAGCCCGAGATTATTTACGAGCGCATTCACATTTCGAATTCGAGTGCGGCGCGCAAGTCAAATCGAGCGTCAAATCATTAGTCACATCAAGCGTCAAATCACTTGTCACTTTGAGTGATGTGACTTGACAACATGTCACTTTATTAAAGTGATGTGAGTTGATGTGAATAGTGAAAGGTGGTTGAAAAGCATTATTTGCTTTTTACTTTTTGACTTTTTGATAAAAGGAAAATGCTTTATGTATTTGTTTTGTTTTTGGAAAATAAAACAAATATATATATATTACATTTTCTTTTATCATTTTCTCTCTCTCCCTTTACGTTTTTAGGGTTTATGGAGCCAAAACAATTAGCCTCTCTCTCTCTCGGTCTTGGACCGATTTCTTCTCTATTTTTTTCTAGTTCTGCCGAGTAAAATGGAGAAGCTAATGACCTTGTTGCAAGATCTAAGTGCTAGCACACTCATAGAGAAATACAAAGGTGATAGGGAAGTGTCTTTATGAGCATGGAATCAACAAAAGCTTGGAGCTATAAAATACATCCATGGCCGAATCAACAAGGAGGAAGAGAAGCCCAAACCGCGCAGTCCAGCAGTTCAAGGAGCTCACTGCCGAGCTTCAACAAAGAGGAAGAAGTAGCTTGTTCCTCGTAGCATCAAACCATTCAATGTGAGTATGTTTTCCGCCTTACTCCTTTGTGTATTCATGCATTTTTCATGCTTATTTGATGGATCTTAGGACCTAATAAGAAACCAACACAAACAACTTATCTTTGAGAACCCTTAAGATGATTCCTTGTAGTGGTCTGCTAGGACGGAGACGCAACTAAGGTTGCCACGCCTTAGATAAGTCGATTGCATGAAATAAATGGAATCTCTCCCTTAAGCAATTTTGGACAAAGCCAAGCTTTCAAAATGAAGAAAAATTTCAAAAATGGATCATTAATTTCATTAATAAATAAATGTTTTAATATATAGTACAATGAAAGAAACCCTAATAGGTGCAAAAATACCAAAACACCCTAACTTGCTAACTAATGGCTATTTAAAGGCTATGCCCTTAATAGTCATTTGATAATCTAGACCACGTAACATAAATGTCAAACAAGGTGGCTAAGTCTTCAACAACTTTGCCAAAAAATTCAACAAAGGCAAAAAACAACAAAACCATAAAAATCCAACAAAGGTGTCTAATAAGTCAACAAATGTGACAATTGTTTCCAAAATGTCTAAAGTTGTCTCCTTGCACAAAAAGCTCCTAAATTTCGTGGCCTTCATGTAACTAGGCCCAAATTATGTGTCTCAAGCCCATTAAGTCTTGTCTTGGCTGAATTTTTGGTGTCGGACTTGATTCGGCTAGATTCGTCAAAAGGCACTTGACTTCTAAATTACTGGTGCGCCAATCTGGTATGATTTGGGTCAAGTGAAATAGCTTTGGACCCACTCCATAGAAGCCCTCATGTGTTGCCATTATTCCTTAGAGTTGTGTGTCACACTCGATCATGGCATTCTATATTAGCCCCGCCATTGCGTCTCTGATCTTCTTAGCTCTTTGGCATGTGATTAGCGTTGATGGAACTTGCAAAGGCTCCACCATATTGTTGGTCGTGGCATCTAATGTTCCTTGAGTGGCTGGATTCATGTCACCAGACTTCTTACATTGTCGAAATTGATCACGAGCTACTTTCGGTTTTGCGCCTTTGTGCTTCTTGGAGTTCTTCTTTGATATCTTCTGCTTCCTCATTTTGATTTTCTTTGACTTCCCAGAAGTCTTTGAAGAGCCGGTTCCACCATGGAGATACAGTGTGGGGTTGCCTTTCCTCAAATCTTGCTCCGCCGTACGTAGCATGTTATGAAGTTCTTTGTATGTGGCTTGCATCGAATGCATTTGAAAATTTAATACAAAGCCAGCATAAGAACCAGAAAAATAAGACAGAATCAAATTACGACCCAGCCGTTCATCAAACACAATGCCCTATCGTTCTAGATATCGAATCTGGTCTATCATGTTCAAAGCATGAGTGCTGACATATCCCCACTCCTTGAGTTCAGCACGGAATAATTCCTTAGATCTTTGATAAAGTTACATCTCTTGGTTTGCCTCGAACAACTCCTTCAGTGTTCACATGATGCTCCAAGCATCTGGTACTTCAATGTACTGTCTCAATAAAACTGGAACCATCGATCCTATGATGTAGGATTTCACCTTCAGATTACCATCCTTCCATCTATTAAAAGTTTCTCGCTCTTTTGGAGTGGAATCAGGATCGATTTCAACAGGCAGCGGATTGATAGTGACATAAGTCAACTTTTCATACTCCAAGACAAGGCGTATGTTCATTTCCCATTCGAAATAGTTCCTTTTAGTTTATTGGTATCCAAAAGTATCATCAATGGATTAGCGGCAGCCATCTACAAGACAACATTTTTTAAAAGAGTAGAAGAATATTTTTCATTTCAAAATTAATAATACTAATTGATTATGGAATTTTAAATCTATTAGTGCCCTCCCACTACTTTACGTAATTGGGTAATCTCCCTTAACGGAAAAATAGAAATTTGACTATAAAATTTCATAGCGGGAAGAAAATCCCATGACACTTACTCCAGCCTCACACTACTGACGATATCGACATTTGTAAACTCATTAGGTAGACATCCAAGGTCAATCACATTCATGTGACTCCTAGTTTGGTCCTGGATCACTTCTTATCCTCACACTAATGACGATATTGGATTAAGACGTGTTCTAGGTGTATACTTGTCAATGTGTACTAATGAGCTCTGTATGTAAACCCTCACACTAATGACGATATTGGGTGACTACGTTAACTCATCACGCTACATCTAATGTTTTACAGGAGCGACCTAAGTTCCGAGCACTTATACCCTCACAATAATGACGATATTGGATATAAGTTATAAGAACCCATTCATCTCTGTATTGGGAAGACGGACCATCCAATAATGCTCCAAAATTACTAATACTATTACTTAAATAAAGTAATCACCTAATCATGAGAGATTTATGACAATCAAGTCATTAACTTAATTAGGTCAAAGTTTTAAATTTAAACCTGCAATACATATCCAATAAGTCTTATGCATAATTAAATTAAAATTATTATGGCATAGATTCAAAAACATGTGTTGTGTGGTTAAGTCTTGCTCTGATATCATTCAGTTGGGGCAGTTGTGGAACCCCTAGGGTTATATCGGTGCCCCACACAGTGGAAATGGGTCTAACCTATAGATTTCAAGTATGGGTGTAATTGTAAATTATTTAATGAAATACTATATTCTATTTCGAGTGTATAGGAAAAAACTGGGACTCAATCGGAGTCCGGAAACTCAAAAACGAGCAAAAATAAATTTGGCGCGCTCATGCACATGACGCGTGCGCATAGTGGGTGCAAGCCATTTTTTTAAAAAAATAAATTCCTTCAGCTCACTTTCCAGTGAGCTTAAGGAATTAGGGTCTTTTAACCTAATTTCTTCCGGTCTTCCCTAAACACTTCAAAACACCCAAAATTAATTTTTAACTTCAAAACCAACATCAATACATGTTATAGAATAAAAATCAAGTTTTTAAAAATATAAAATATTTTTACAAAAACATAAATTTATTCTAAATACACATTTGTGTAAATTTTGGATCCAATACACAAACCAAATTGAAATCCCAATAAGAAACGTCTCGTGAATAATTCTAGGTCACCCAAAGGTGGTCAAGTGATTCTATAATGGTAGCCATAGCTCTAAGCTTTAATCTAGAGTTCCAAACTCTAATTTTATGTTTATGTCTAACATAAATATTTTGACCCAATTACAAACATATTGTGTTTATACTTCCAAAGCATCCTAACACAATTTATTAGCCTTATTTCAACATTAAGCTACGTGATCATGCATCTAATACATAATTCACAACTTAAGAGAAGTTTAAACTTACCTAGCAAGTTTGATGCAAAATCCAATCTACTTCTTCCTTGTTGAAATGGTTGGAGAACCTCCAAGGTATGCAAGATTGACTTCAAGATCCAATCTTGATTTCCAATGCTAGCAAGCTTCACTTCAAGATCCAATCTTGATTTCCAATGCTAGCAAACTTCACTTCAAGATCCAATCTTGATTTCTCCTAGATGAAATATTGTAGAAACCTCACAAGCTTCTCTAAACACTTCTCTAACTTAGACTAATTTTGTTGGTTTATTCTAAGGTCCCAAGATCAAATCAAGACATGAAAATATGCATGAATACATCAACGGAGGTAGCGGAATACTCACATTGATCGGTTATGTCGATTTGAAGACGAATCAAGGCCAAAAACGTACTGCCCTGCTCACGCCACTGCAACCAGTCCATACTCACTGTCTTGGCGTTTCGGGTCTCAAAACGAAGCTCCAACTCCGTCGGATGAGTCGAGTCCCGCCTCATGGGTGAACCTCCCTACCACCTTCGCAAGACTCGTAGTGTGCTAGCACTTGCGGTTTTCACCATGAAAACCCAACTCTTGGCTTCCCTAAAGTCACGCCCAAACTGGTTCAAAACAGTGAAGAATGGCCACCATTGCCGTGAGAGGAGAGAGAATTTTGAGAGAGATTGAATTGTGTTGTTTAAAATGATTTACCAAAAATCAATTTATATTTATGCATAATAATATTTATTAAATTAATAATAAATTTATGACACAAAACATGCAATGGCTTAGAGTGTCAATACTCAAACTCCATGCAATGACATTGAGTGCAATGTACACAATCTACATGCAAAGCATTAGAATGACATGTGTCATGTGGGCCCCACACGTTTCCAAATGAAAGTGGGCCCACGTGCACTCACGCGTTCGGGTTCGATATTTCCGAAATACCGAGCTTACGTCGCGACGTTAATTAAATCGAATTTAAATAAATAATTGCGCCTAGCGAAATTATTATTTTCGTCGCTAACGAATTAATTCTAAATTAACTCGTTTGCCCGAATTAAAATCTAATTTTAATTCCGCGTCGAAATCTAATTTCGTTTAATATATCGAATATATTAATTTACTGATTAATTCCAAATTAATCGTTATCTCTCTCTAGACGATATTTTATCCCGGATAAAATATCTCCGTTATTAATCCTAGATTAATTTTTCTCTCTCTTCTATATAATCCCAGATTATTCAAGAGTGCGAGTTGTGCGTCATCGGTGGATTATCGGGAAGCGACCCATGAGATCCCCGGATAATCTGGCAGTAAATACGGTCGTCGGAGTATCCGAATCACGTACGTACCAAGTACTACGTTCTACCGATTTACGAGACAAGGTCGACTCCTAGCAAAGCACCAAGTCTACCCAATTCTCCGGACATATCCATTTAAGAATATTAAGATCTGTATCAAGCATAGTATACTAATGTATTGTGCGTATCGGCCCAGTATCGGATAATCACGTGCTAGGGCTGGGGCTGGATAAGTGTCTGCCCCGTCCGAAACACATATCGGATGTCTGGTAACTAGTCTCTATAATCGGATATTCATGACCTGGTCATAATATCACGATTGGATGCGCATCACTTTAAGAGCACTAATACCGTATCCTGCGTGACATCATCTCCAATATGACTGAAGTGATACTTCCGTCTTGACATCACACCCAATACTCTACGATTCTCTGATAAACCCAGAAGAGGTGAACACAGAACCAGTTAAGATCCCCCACCACCAAAACCAAAGTTTACCGATTGTCGTAAGTATTAGCGATGTAAGTCTCAGGTTAAGACTATACACACCTACCTTGATTTCGGCCTCCCATAGACACCTAGTCATAATACCAATGGGATTCCGAAGGGTCTATCCAGAGCGAAGCTGTTTCCCGTACCATCGGTGAAACACGACCTCCTATCGCACTTGCACAAGTATCCAATACTTATATATATGAGAACTATGCCGTTGTGCCCTCACAACGCGCACAAGTGCAATACTAGCCTATTCCGCATTATCGATGTCCAGTCTCGATAATACTACGGCTAGGGATATTTAATGATTAATCCTTCGTGGACTGATACTGTCTCATATCATCTCAATCCAGGAACTAATCATAGGGACCTCTCTTCATTTATATATCTATGGTGATCTAATCACAAATGATGAGAGTGCAATTTCCTTATTACATAGTTAATTTGCTACAACAACACAATGATCTGTGCAAATAGTGACGCTATGGGTCATATTATCCAACAATCTCCCACTTGGCACGTAGCGAGTCACTCAAGTGTCCTACACTCGAACTATGTAAGGTTCGCTCAAATTGCTGAGAAAAAGGTTTTCGTCAGCGGATTTGCTTAATTATCGTTTGACGCTGATTTACACGATCATCATCATCACACATCCGCCACGATGTATGATCCGAACGAATCAGATGATATAGAAGTATATATCTGGATCGTCGATGAGACCTTTAATTCCTTAGCCTATGCTGACGCCTAGCTCAGCTGCTAACAGAACTTTATCTAATCTTATTAGATTTATTTTCGATCCTAATGGCTTCTATTGCTGCCTCAGCTGCAGCAATAATCCGCATTTGTTGTTAATTCGGCAACAGTTATCTTGCTCGGAAGATTTCCAGCTCACTGTCCCTGTTATTCAAACTTTATAGTACCGTAGTATTTTAATTGTTTGGAAACTTGCAGTAGTGATCCCAGTCACATCAAGTTCTCCATCTCCATAGATTAAGACAACATCTTTAGTTCTCTCAGATACTAACAGATGTTCTTAATCTTCAATCAGTGACTATCACTTGGATTGACCCGATTGTGACTCCATATGCTCGAAGCGTATGAGACACCAATACAAGTACATTTTAAATGTACAATTTCCCAGAGAGTGTTAACAAACTCTAAATCTATCCCAGTAGATCTTTATTCCTTGAATAAAGGTTGTTACTCCCCAGAATTCTACGGAGAATTTCTATTGAAAGCCAAGCTTTCACCAATTACTTTATGGGAATTTCACTGTCAGTGCGCTCTCCCACTAACCTCCTTATATACACAAGATTATTTAGTTTTGAATCAAATCATAAACCATTATGATTATTTCAAAATAACAGTTCCAAGAACCTTATGCTTGCATCAATCCAAACATGGATCGAATAACCCGCAAACCTTGTTTGTCGGTTATACAAAATCGTCAGGATGTTGAAAGCATCCTCCAAAAGGTTTCCTTTTCAAGAAAGCGATTTTGATCTGTAACTGACATATTCCATAAATGAAATATACAGTTATCAACAAGCATCTTCAAAATGGACTTACCATGGCAACAGGTAAAAGGTTGAACCTTATTAACATAATGTTGATAACGATACCTTTCCGTCAAAAGCCCTGCTTTGTACGTTGGTATGTTGCCTTCCATGTATGTCTTCCTTGAAGACGTTTAATGTACCATAGGCAAAATGCCTTGTGGTACAACAACTAGTATCCAAAATAGTTGTTATACATGGAATCCATTTCGGTTTCATGGCACTTTGCCATATTAGGGAGTCGATACCTCGTATCACTTCCTCTACGTAATCAGTGGTGTACCTTAAAAGATTAAAATCTTTATGAGGTGAGATCAGAAACCCATACCCCAGGTTGTTTTCTGACTCTCTCTGATCTACGCGGTTTCTTGTGTATTTGAAGATTAATGGTATAGATTCATCATTGATGAACTATTTGTGTTCCATTAAGGACTTCGTGCTTTGAATAGTATTACTCCGATTTTCATCGAGTATCACTATCCTCCCACTAACCACTGCATATCGGTATTCCTCTCAGGAAAACCGCATGGTGAGCAACAATCACATTGTTCTCATGTGGGATTTATAAGTACTATACTTATGGTTTCCCTTAGGATAACCTATATGGCACTAATCCAATTTGGGTCCTTTAGTTTGGTATCATCCAAACGTCATGCCTGGCATACCCAAATTATCAGGAATGAGAAACCTCGTTTCTTCCCTGTTCATATCCTATATGATATCTGTCAAACAGATTTATATGGAACCTTATTCTAAATAAGTTTTGCACTGTTAATACATATCCTGTTGAAGGAAATTATAGCTCAGAGCGACTCGTGATAAACCTTATCATGTCCAACAAAAATTCGGTTTTTGGTTCGGACACACCGTCTAACTAACGGTCTCGGGATCGGAGGAGTCCTCATATGAAAGAATACCGTACTCTTTCATTATATATGAAACTTACTGCTTAAGTATTTTCCATTTCGGTCTTACCGTGGCGGAATAACACTATAGCCGATCTGTTTGTCTACTTCGTGTCGAAACTCTAAAGTTTCCGATCTGTGTTCTTCAAAAGAAACACATAACCACAACGTGATGTCACATCCGTTAAGGTCACGAAATATTCATGTTCACATCTAGCCTAGCTAGATATGGGCCCACTTACTTCACCATGAATAGGGCTAACAGATCGGTGGCCCTTTTACTATTACCAAGTAATAGTATTTTAGGTATTTAACCTAATAAACTAGATTCGTAGACCTTATTTGAATAGTCAAATCAGTCCTAGTATCCACTCTTCAAAAAGTGTGGATATACGAGTCTTGTTTAATAAACTAGATTCGTAGACCTTATTTGAATAGTCAAATCAGTCCTAGTACCCACTCTTCAAAAAGTGTGGATATACGAGTCTTGTTTAATGTGTCCCAGACAACAATGCCACAAATAAGTCTCTATTGATCAAATCAATTTGAGCTATTTATTTGTCATTTATATGTTTGAGATTTTTTATATTCAAAATATAAATTATGTTATTTACATCTAATGTATTTGTCTCAGTATCATCTTTACATAATGAAACACTTTAGTGTTTTAGAATATAAAGGTTTTATCCGCATCGGATTAAACACTGATATAGAGATAATGTCTCTAGTCTAACTAGTTACATTATAACATTTCCTAATTTAAGTACATACCCAAATGGTAGTTCCTAAATTTAGGTATCTGCGGTCGAAACAGCGACTTTCGTCCCGTTTTCCGATTTGCAGAGAAATCTCGGCTTGAAGCCAGTATCCAGCTCACAGCGGATTCTGAACGTCAATACATATATTTTATGTACCACACTAAGTATTTAAAATCTAATTTTAATACTAGTTGTGAACATAACTTTGACAAATATTTTTAAAGTTAGAGCCTCGCCCTTTCTTTAATTCCTTCGTGTCTTCCATATCCAAATGGTAGTCACTTTGAGATATGTCAATTATCCTTTTCAATATTTCACAAACCTTTGGCCAAGCCTTGGGTTTCGGAATATCGAAACGATGTGCACCTTGTGCTACATGCCCTAATTGCAAACTTTGACTTTTCTCCACTAGAATAGTCAATTAATTCTCCAAGAATTATTAATTGCAATTTTAATACTTTTAAATCTAAAGATAGATTTATTGTAAGTATATTAATTAAGCACTAAAGTCATCAACACATAAATCTTCCAAAGACTTTATGCTCTACTATTTGCTTAATTATGGGCTTAGTAATAATAAGTTATTTTATCAAATAAATTAACCTATTATTAATTCCCAATTGAAAATTAAATCATTTAAAACATTTAATCCAAGGATTATATATTTTAAATATTCAACCTTTTCAATTCTTTACTTGATTTTAATAGTCCAACTATTTAATCAATTTATTAAGGTACTATTTATATAATGATTACAATAATCCAATTATTTAATCAACTATAATTTTAATATTGATTACTATAATCCCATTATAAAATCAACTATCATTTAATTCAATTATATTGATTACTATAATCCAATTATAAAATCAACTATAATTTTAATATTGATTACTATAATCCCATTATAAAATCAACTATCATTTAATTCAATTATATTGATTACTATAATCCAATTATAAAATCAACTATATATTGAATGAGTTTGTATATAGTCCAACTATATATATAATTTAAAACAACATAAAATATTAGTCCAACTAATACTTTTAATAACTATGACGAGTAAAAAAAAAAATGAGCGTGTTTAGCGAGTATTCGAACGAATGTTGCAAATTCAATACTTGCCTCCCACTATTTTTCGTCGAGCCTCTAACCCTCTGTGGAGTACTCGGGAAACCGTGTTTCCTAGTGGGCTAGGATCCTATTAATAACACACAACCCTGACTTTGGCCAATAAAAAGCTGTATGCTATTTAACTAGGTAGATCTCACAGATCAATTGGATCTCATCCAATTCCTAGATCCGGTTAGGTGGACATCCAAGTCCGAAACATATGTATAATGTCAATGTATCCAATACATTTTCCTAACCATATCCTCTGAATCATTTAGGCCTTGGCTTTGGCCAAACACAAACCTAATGATTCCAGTTAAGCGGGACCCATTGACGAGGAAAGTTTCGTAATCAATGTCATTGGACAAAAAGTGATCTGACTTTGGCCAATAAAAATCACGATTTGGACAAGACACCGATATGCAACAAAACTCTCATGATTCAAGTACATCCTTGATTGACAAAGGTCTTGACTTTGGTCAAAAAAAACCAATGCCAACTTCGGATCTTGAACAAGAATCATTCAATGGAAGGATATTTGCTTAATATAGATTGAGGGATTTTCGCGTGCAAATTGGCTACCAATTTAATTATCTTTGTTAAGGTCTCATCATCATACACCCTTAAACATGCATTCTAAATACATAATAAAGCGAGTATGAAATAAAATAATAATGATATGCGGATGGATACTTAACACATTGATCCTAGATCAAATCTCTCCTTTCTCACTCAAGCTAGCACTTGTACTACTTCTACCCGTTACACTACACTTTCTAAAGAAAAGAAACCTCATATACATAGAGGGGAATAGGTGAGAAGAGAATACAAAGAGAAAGAAGGTGATAAGGCTGGACACGCAGGTCCAATTTAATAAATCGAATTTATTACAACTTTCTAAAATTGCCCACCCGACTAATATCCATCCGATATACATTATTCATTCAACACAACCACGTATTCACACACATAAGCATGCTATCAATCAATCTAATCAATTAATTAATCTGATAATTAAGTGATCATCCAATGTTCAAACAACGATTTGATTTTGTTCGAGTCAAACTCGTTTTTGCGAATAAGTACTTAAAGTACGAATTCATGAATTAAATTAAACTACATCATTAAATCTAATTTAACATGTATTTAATACTAATTCACTATTCAATTCAAAATTAAATATTACACTTTTATTTAATAAACCTTTTACGATTTAAATTCCAAATCTAATCGTAACGCGTCTCAAAGACCGATTAACGTCCAACGTCAATTCAATTAAAGTCCAATGGGCTTTTGATTGATTTCTTAAGGCGTGGACTTTTGGTCAACTCGGGTCAAACCGATAACCAAAGTCCAATCCGGGATTTACCCCATAAGCCCATAAATCAATCTTGGCCCATTAGGCCCAATTGAACATTAAAGGTTCATTAGTCGCAATTGGGCTTTATGGTTAAGGTTTTGGGCCCAATTGGATCCAATCCACTTGGCCTAAACCAAACTTGATAAATCAAGCCCAATAGGCCCAATTACAACTTTAAATTCTAATTCCAAAATTAGGCCAATTAATTAAATCCAAAAATCCAATTTTCACAATTTAATTACCAAAAGTGCATTATATGATTAATCAACTAAATCAACATTTCCAAAACACTAAATTAGTCCAATTAATCATACTTAATTCATTATTACATGTCAAACACACATAATGAAAATCAAACCCATTTACATGCTTTCATGCTCTCGGCCAAGGAAGGTGATTTTTGTCCGATTCGGTTTCGATCCAATCGAACCTACAATCGACATCAAATCAACATCCGATTTGATTTCATACACATCCAATGTCACAAAACCAAAATTACCAAGACATTAGGGCAATGACACATTCGGCCAAGGTAAGGAATTTGGGGTTTTTGTCCAATTCGAAATCCAATCCAATTCGATTCAAATTAACATCAACCTAAATGATTCTAACTCATCAAACGAATCAAAATCACAAAATTCCAAGAATCCAAAATATCACAAACCATTCGGCCAAGGCATTAATTTTGGGCAAAATAATTCCAAATCATTTTTCATCAAATTAGTCCAACCAAAATGAATTTAAACATGTTATAAGCATACTCAAACAAGCAATTTATTCAAATCATGCTCAAATCACATTTACCCAAATTTTAAACCCTACAAATTTCATGCTTGCAACATTAGCTCATGATGCCATTGTTGGTTTATTCTAAGGTCCCAAGATCAAATCAAGACATGAAAATATGCATGAATACATCAACGGAGGTAGCGGAATACTCACATTGATCGGTTATGTCGATTTGAAGACGAATCAAGGCCAAAAACGTACTGCCCTGCTCACGCCACTGCAACCAGTCCATGCTCACTGTCTTGGCAGTTTCGGGTCTCAAAACGAAGCTCCAAACGTCGGATGAGTCCCGCCTCATGGGTGAACCTCCCTACCACCTTCGCAAGACTCGTAGTGTGCTAGCACTTGCGGTTTTCAACATGAAAACCAACTCTTGGCTTCCCTAAAGTCACGCCCAAACTGGTTCAAAACCAGTGAAGAATGGCCACCATTGCCGTGAGAGGAAGAGAGAATTTTGAGAGAGATTGAATTGTGTTGTTTAAAATGATTTACCAAAAATCAATTTATATTTATGCCATAATATTTATTAAATTAATAATAAATTTATGACACAAAACATGCAATGGCTTAGAGTTTCAAACACTCAAACTCCATGCAATGACATTGAGTGCAATGTACACAATCTACATGCAAAGCATTAGAATGACATGTGTCATGTGGGCCCCACACGTTTCCAAATGAAAGTGGGCCCACGTGCACTCACGCGTTCGGGTTCGATATTTCCGAAATACCGAGCTTACGTCGCGACGTTAATTAAATCGAATTTAAATAAATAATTGCGCCTAGCGAAATTATTATTTTCGTCGCTAACGAATTAATTCTAAAAAAACTCGTTTGCCCGAATTAAAATCTAATTTTAATTCCGCGTCGAAATCTAATTTCGTTTAATATATCGAATATATTAATTTACTGATTAATTCCAAATTAATCGTTATCTCCTCTAGACGATATTTTATCCCGGATAAAATATCTCCGTTATTAATCCTAGATTAATTTTTCTCTCTCTTCTATATAATCCCAGATTATTCAAGAGTGCGAGTTGTGCGTCATCGTGGATTATCGGGAAGCGACCCATGAGATCCCCGGATAATCTGGCAGTAAATACGGTCGTCGGAGTATCCGAATCACGTACGTACCAAGTACTACGTTCTACCGATTTACGAGACAAGGTCGACTCCTAGCAAAGCACCAAGTCTACCCAATTCTCCGGACATATCCATTTAAGAATATTAAGATCTGTATCAAGCGTAGTATACTAATGTATTGTGCGTATCGGCCCAGTATCGGATAATCACGTGCTAGGGCTGGGGCTGGATAAGTGTCTGCCCCGTCCGAAACACATATAGAATGTCTGGTAACTAGTCTCTATAATCGGATATTCATGACCTGGTCATAATATCACGATTGGATGCGCATCACTTTAAGAGCACTAATACCGTATCCTGCGTGACATCATCTCCAATATGACTGAAGTGATACTTCCGTCTTGACATCACACCCAATACTCTACGATTCTCTGATAAACCCAGAAGAGGTGAACACAGAACCAGTTAAGATCCCCCACCACCAAAACCAAAGTTTACCGATTGTCGTAAGTATTAGCGATGTAAGTCTCAGGTTAAGACTATACACACCTACCTTGATTTCGGCCTCCCATAGACACCTAGTCATAATACCAATGGGATTCCGAAGGGTCTATCCAGAGCGAAGCTGTTTCCCGTACCATCGGTGAAACACGACCTCCTATCGCACTTGCACAAGTATCCAATACTTATATATATGAGAACTATGCCGTTGTGCCCTCACAACGCGCACAAGTGCAATACTAGCCTATTCCGCATTATCGATGTCCAGTCTCGATAATACTACGGCTAGGGATATTTAATGATTAATCCTTCGTGGACTGATACTGTCTCATATCATCTCAATCCAGGAACTAATCATAGGGACCTCTCTTCATTTATATATCTATGGTGATCTAATCACAAATGATGAGAGTGCAATTTCCTTATTACATAGTTAATTTGCTACAACAACACAATGATCTGTGCAAATAGTGACGCTATGGGTCATATTATCCAACAAATTTCTCAAAGAATTTGCTTATACTTATACTTGTTAATTAAAACCTTCCTTAAACTTGCTATTTATTGAAAAACTTAGGTATTTCTTAATTAATAAAAGTTGTAATCAACTTTTAATCCAATTTGTCCAAATATATCATTAGGTGTGACTAATCTCCATTGTCTCCCACTTTAATTTAATCCAATTAAATCAAGCCAATGATTAGGAAATGGATTAGTTCAATGTTTGCCACTTTGATTTAATCCAATTAAATTCAGTCAAAACCACATATAATTACATACTTACAATTACCATAATATCCTCACATGGTAGAGATAATTATGATTTTACAATTAAGCCTTTGTGTAATTATTTAATTAATCCAATTAGGTCAAAGTAAATAATCAATAATATCCAATAACACTTGATTATCTTAGTTTATAATTATAATATCAAATATTATTTTTTATCAAAATAATCGGCTACCCAAGTGCTCAATGAGCACACTTCATATTGGGACTCTCTAAGTTCATACACATTCGCTATATAAGCATAGCTAATATGTACGTAATTTGGCCACCTCCGAATTCGAGAATAACACGAACGATCTTTCTGAACTATACAATTCGAGGTCATCACATATGTTTAACAATATCTCCATCGTAGGCTATCCGAGTTGTGCTTAGGAAACATAGAATAAACTGTCAAGTTTATGAGACGCATATCTCATGTCGACATGTCCATTATTCTTCATAAGTGATGCGATCCACCCTAGGTGATCGAATTTGGCCAAAGATTTAAGAATCGTGACTTTACTCACATGGATACCTAAACCCCTTATGGTACACATACGGGCCGGCATATCCTATCTGGCTTCGCACTTGATTACTGAGTGCATCAATCCACACCTAACGAACATCTAGAGGTCATACCATGAAAGGTTTATGGCATACATGGCATCAAAATATGGAGGATATCACATAAAATCAATGTTATCCTATAGTCAAAGGATTACATATGCTACTCGACTCGAGGAGATTCCTATTGACGGTGGTGTGTACTTCCAACTATTAGGAATCACCTATGAGTCATTCAGTATTCGCTTCAATGAATAACCACATGTCTTGACGAGTTTCCAAAACTCATGGAACATAGGGTTAAACCATTGGAACTCCAATTCCAATATACGACATATGCTAATCTTCTAGGTTATAGGAATTCGACCTTATTCCAAAACCAATGACTATGAATATTTATTTTAAGAATAATTTACACCTATTGTCATGACTATTCTAAGGTCGATGTCATTTTTAGCATATCTATACATCAATCTAATACGTGTAATGACAATACCATTAATAAGGTATAAAATGAAAATGTAGTTATTTTATTAATAAATAATAAAATATACAATTGGGATTGGCAATCTAAGCACCAACTCCATCAGAAAGCCCATAGCTATTTGATATCATCCATGTCTGAGACTCTTGCTGCACAACATGAGACTATGGTGACTGCATCAATGATTATGTAGTCATTACAGAACATGTTTGGGCAACCTTCAGATCGGGCACAACATGAGGCTATTGCCTATGTTTTGACCGCTAGGATGAATGAAGGCGCATCAGTCTGAGACCATGTGTTAAGGATGATGTCTCATCTTTATATGGCTGAAACCTATGGTGCACGTATCAATGTGCAAAGCCAGGTGACTATGATCATGGAAACCCTTTCGAAGAGTTTTTTGCAGTTTAAGAGCAATTGTTCCATGAACAAGTTGACTTTTACGTTAACACAACTGCTCAATGAAATCACCAATTACGAGAACATCATGATGGGTCCTTGTAGGTCCAATGTCGAGGAAAATGTTGCTAAATCTTCTAAATCTACAAATAAGAAGAAGAAAGACAATTGGAAGGCTAAGGCAAAGCCAATGAAGAAGAGGGACAAAGGCTCAAAAGGAACAATGCCAAAGGAAAATATTTTCATTGTGAACGACAAGGGCATTGGAAAAGGAATTTTCTGAAATACCTTGCTGAGCTTAAAGAGAAGAAAAACAAATGTTTGTAGGAGGAATTGTCTGAAATACCTTGTTGGGTATTGGACAAAGGCTCTAAAGGAACAATGCCAAAGAAAAATATGATTTACTTGTCATTGAGTCTTTTTTAGTGGAGGATGATAAATCTGTTTGGATTGTTGATTCTGGTGCCACTAACCATGTTTGTTGTTCTTTGCAGCTACTCGAATCATGGAGAGACCTTGCTGAAGGTAGCTTCACCATGAGAGTTGGGCCATGAGATGTTGTTTTAGCTAGAGTAGAGGGAGTTTCCAGATTAAACTTTAATAATAGTTATTTATGTTTAAATAATGTGCTTTATGTTCCTACTTTTCGCAGGAATTTGAAATCTGTAACAAAACTAATGGAACATAGTTTTTCTATTTCATTTGATAATAAATCAGTTATTATTAATAGAAATGGATTAAAAATATGCACAGTAAACTCTGAGAGTAATCTATATGTAAAGATCATTAATGCATGAATCACTATTTAATACTGAAATGTTTAAGATTGAAATATCTAAAACTAAATGGTAAAAGATTTCTCAAAATGAACCTATCTTTGGCACCTTAGACTTAGTCACATTAACTTTGACCGGATAGATAGACTAATTAAGAACAGAGTTTTAAATCAGTTAAAACTTGGTACTTTACCTGTCTGTGAATCCTGTTTAGAAGACAAAATGATTAATAGACCTTTTATTGGAAAGGGATAAGAGCCAAAGAACCTTAAGCTAATACATTCGGACATTTCCGGACCGATGAATGTAAATGCCCGAGGTGGTTATGAATATTTTGTCACTTTCATAGATGATTATTCAAGATATGGGTATGTTTGCCTTGTTGGACAGTTATGACTAATAGCATCACTGTTTGTACAGAACATGGTGTTGTTGTACAAATTAACTATGTGACAAAGGAAATTGCTCTTTTATCATTTGTAATTGGATTACCGGAATATATAAATGATAAAAGTCCATATGATTAATACCAGATTAATAAGATATGAGACAATATTAATCCACGTAAGGTTTAATCATTAAATATCCCTAGTCATAGTATTATCGAGACTGGACATCGATAATGCGGAATAGACTAGTATTACACTTGTACGTGTTATGGAAGCGTAACGACATAATTCTCATATATTTGGGTATTGGATACTCATGCAAGTGTAATAGGAGGTTCTGTTTACCGATGGTATGGAAACAGCTTCGCTCTGGATAGACCCATCAGAATCCCATTGGTAGTATGACTATGTGTCTATGGGAATCCGAATCAGGGTAAGTGTATTTGGTCTTAATCTGAGACTTGCATCGCTAATACTTGCGACAATCAATATACTTTGGTTTTGGTCGTCCGTGGCTTTAACAGGTTCAGTGTACGCCTCTTCTGGGTATACTGAGAATCGTAATGTATTGGGTGTGATGTCCAGATGGAAGTATCACTTCAGTCATATGGAGATGATGATCACGTAGGATACAGAACTAGTACTCTTAAGTACTGCAGTCATCGGATAATATAACTAGGTCATGATTATCCGATTATAGAGACTAGTTACCAGAGATCCGATATGTGCTTCGTACGGGGCAGACACAATTCCAGCCTCAGGCCTAGCATGTGATATCCGATACTGGATCGTAATAAGCAATACTATATATACTAAGCCTGACAAAGATTATATATTCATTAAAAGAATATTTCTGGAGAATTGGGTAGGCACGGTGCTTTTCTAGAAGCCAACCATGTCTTGTAAATCGGTAAAAATATGGTACGAGGTACGCACATATTCGGATAGTCCGATAACCGAATTTACTGCCAACATATCCAGGGATCTCATGGGTCACTTCCTGAAGATTCACCGATGACATATGACTCAAACATAATTAATCTGGGATTAATTATAAGAGAGAGAAAATTAATCTAGGATTAATTGCGGAAAGATTTTATCTAGGATAAAATTCAATTAATAGAAAGAAAATGATTAATTCGGAATTAATCGATAAAATAATATATTCGATATATTAAATGAAATTAGATTTCATAAGGGAATTAAAATTGGATTTTAATTCGGGCGAACAAATTAATTTAGAATTAATTCGCAAGCGACTTTAAATAATAAATTTTCTAGGCATTATTATTTAATTAAATTTTATTTAATTAAGTCGCAACGGAATATTCGTTAATTCGGAATTAACGAACCCGAGCCCGGAATGTGTTTACGGGCCCTCTCGGATTTTGAATTAAAGTGGGGCCCACACAAGTCACATGACCTAGTCAACTTTATCAACTTTTGGTTGATAGAAGTTGGTGTAATTTTGGTAACTTGTCTTTCACATAAACTTGATTTGTGAAAGACATATACCAAAGATTTGATTTTGGTATTATGTAATTGACTTTTGGAAATCATTTTACATAACACATCACAAAACACATTTCTTTTTCTCTCCCACAATGGCTTGGCCGAAACTCTTTCCCCATTTTCTCTCAAATTAACGTGAAGCTTGGCTTCATGTTCTTGATTTTTGCTTCAAAAATCTCAAGTGCTAGCACACAAAAGGGTCAACAAAGGTGATAGGGAAACTACTCCCATGAGTTTGGAATTCATTCACCAAAGCTTGGAGCTCAATATACAATAAAATGAGGAGCTTGGAGCACTACATAAAGGTGAAATTTTTTTGAAATCCTACATCCTCATTGTCGATCAATGTGAGTACTTTTTCCGCAAACTCCGTTGATTATTCAAACAAATTTTATGCTTAATTGATCCCAGGCATGTTCTTAGAGAACCCAACAATGGTATCAGAGCCTATTTAAGCATGCAATGGATTAGGGTTCTTAATCTTGAATTTGTGTATTTTTTATTTGAGGATGATTTAATCAAATTGTTTGTTTGAGTATGCTTAGATAATGATAACTAAGAGTTATGCATGATTAATTTTATGAAAATTGATTGGATTAATTTTCCCCAAATTTGAGGGCTTGGCCGAATTTATTGACCCTTTGTAGCTCATGGTGATTTTGGTTTTTAGACCATTGGATGTGTTTAAAATGCTTGGATATATTGATTTGTGATTTAATTGGATTGAAATCAAAATTGATGAAAAAATATCCATTTTGCCGTGAGCTATTTGAAGCATGTTGGGATTGATTTTGCTTCAATTTGTGTTGGACATAAGTTGATTAATTAAAGCATGATTAATTAGTGCAATTGGTGTTTTGGAAATATTAATTTAACTAATTAATTATAGCTAATACACTTTAATTAAATAATTGTGATATTTGGAATATTGTGATTAAATAAATTAGCCTTTAATTTTGAATTGGGCTAATGTTGTTGTATTTGGGCCAAGTTTGGTTTAGGATAATTGGTTGGATCCAATTGGGCCTAAAACCATTTTCATAAAGTCTAAATATGATAATTGCGCCTTTAAATGGGCCTAAATTGATTTTTCGCATAGGGTGATTCCTAATTGGGCCATGGCATCTTGGGTTTGACCCATAATTGCCAAAGCACATGCCTAAAGAATTAATTAAAAGCCCATTGGACTTTAATTGAATAATATTGGATACTAATTGGGCCGTTGAGACCCATAAAGATTGGATTTAGAATCTACGTCTAAAATGCACATTAATAAAGTGTAATTATTTAATTTAGAATTAAATATGAATTAGTATTGAATACAAATTAAATCGGATTTAAAATTATAGTTCTATATAATTCAAGAATTCGCACTTTGAGTACTTATTCTTAAACGAATTGGACTCGCGCAAATCTAATTGTTGTTTGAACATTTGATGATCACTTAATTCAAAGATTAATTAATTGGATTAGATTGATTGATAACATGCTTTGTGTGAATACATGGATGTATTGTATGAATAATGTATATCGGATGGATATTAGATGGGTGAGGGCAATTTTGGAAATTGTTGTAATAAATTTAGAATTTATTAAATTGAACCTGCGTGTCCAGCCTTTATCTCTCGACTCTTTGTAATTCTTTTCTCACCAATTCCCCTCAATGTAAACGAGGTTTCTTTAGAAGTATTATGTAATTGGGTAGAAGTAAGAATAGTGCTAGCCGGCGAGAGGAAATGGAGTGATTTGTTCTAGGAACAATTTGTGAGATATCCATCCGCATATCATTATTAATTTATTTATCGCGCCTTATTATGCTTTTAGAATGCATGCTTAAGGGTGTATGATGAGACCTAATCAAAGATAATAAATTGGTTGCCAATTTATGCGAAAAACCCTCAACAAATATTAAGTGATTTCCTTCCATTGAGTGATTCTCTCTAAAGATCCAAGATTGGCATTGGTATGTTGGCCAAAGTCAAGACCTTTGTCCATCGCGGATGTGTTTGAATCATGAAGGCTTTGTTCCATATCGTACGCCTTGGGCAAGTTGTGATTTATTGGCCAAAGTCAAGGTCTTTTCTTGTTCATCGGCCTTGATTACGAAGCTTTCCCACTTTCAATGGGTCACGCTTAACTAGAATCATTAAGCTTGTTGAGCCAAAGCCAAGGCTTAGTTGATTTAGACGAAAAAGTTAGGCAATATATTGGATATATTGGCATATATTGGATATGTGTTTCGGACAAGGAGGTCCACCTACCGGATCTAGGAATTGGATGAGATCCAATTGATCTTAGAGATCTACCTAGTTAAATATCATACAGCTTGTTGGCCAAAGTCAAGGTTGTCTTTTATTTAACGGGATCCTAGCCCACTAGGAAACTAGATTTCCCGAGTACTCCAAAGAGGGTTAGAGGCTCGCCGAAAAATAGTGGGAGACAAGTATTAAATTTGCAATTTCGTTTAGATACTTGCCAATACGCGCTCATTTCATTTTTCGCCATTATTTAAATATAAATATATTAGTTGGACTAATATTCAATTGTTGTTTTAATTAAAACGTTGGACTGTATTCAAACTACTTCATTTGTAGTTGGTTATATAATTGGATTATAGTAATCAATACATTTGAATGTAACTAATCAATTATAGTTGATTATATAGTTAAACTATAGTAATCATTATATTGTACCCAAAATCATTGATTGGATAGTTGGACTATTAGAATCAAGACAACCGAAAGATTAGCATTTAAAACATAGTTCTGGGTGAAAATGTCTTTAAACTGCTCCAACTTTCAGATTGGGAATAGAACCTCAGGATAGTCCTGGGAACTAAGAAGTTATTATATTTGATAGAGAAACCTCTCGGGCCTGAGCCCGGAGTTGAGAAAATAGTAGAGCATGAGCTTTGGAAGACTCATGGTGATGATAACTTAAGTGCTCAATCATTTATGCTTCATGCAATGATACTTTAATTCTGTCTTCAAAACTAAGGATTAGATCTTTATACTATGATGATGAAATTAAAGATCTTCATAGATATAACCTTAGATCTTAGAAGTATGAATTGCAAAAGATGCTATTTCGCTCGCGTATGTCAGAGGATACATCTGACGAGTACTAGATGTCGCAGATGATTGTTGTCATCGATCAGCTAGGTTAGCTGGGCATTACCTACGTGGCGGAGACTTCCAAAGATTTTATCTTATAGTCTCTACCCGAATGCTGGGGAAGGTTCATTATGAACCAAGAGAAAACTCTTGGAGAGTTGATGGATATGCTCAATGAGGCAGAGCCAGAGCTTCTAAAATGGGCAAAGGCAAAATCGTCACAGTCTTCTAGGAAGACAAATGACATATCCCAAGATGTCTGCCGAAACTGTGGCAAACGGGGTCACTAGAAGCGTGACTACCAAATGGAAAAGGCAGACATGAAGGAAGGGAAGGCGGGGCAAGGCTCCGGCTTCAAGTATATTTGTCATAAACATGTTCACTACTGGTTTCAAAATTGGATTTTTGATACTAGATGTGGTACATAAATATGTACTGATGTGCAGAATCTGCTGATTAGCAGGAGACTAACTTCAGTTGAGATCGACCTACCAGTCAGAAACGGGACGAGAGTCACCGTTTTGGCTATATAAACCTAAGTTTTCGAACTACCTTTTGGGCATGTACTTAAATTAGAATACTGTTATAATGTATCTAGTTTGACTAGGAACATTATCTCTGTATCTAGTTTAACCTGTTGCGGGTATACCTTTATATCGAGACCACTAAGTGTTTTGTTTATAAAGATGATATAGAGATAAACACATTAGATGTGAATAACATTAGTTATATTTTGAATATAAACAACTCTCAAACATATAATATGACAAACAAAAGCTCAAACTGAATAAATCTGTTGAGACTTAAAACTGGCATTGATGTCTGGGACACATTAAAAAAGACTCGAATATCCACACTTTTGAATAGTGGATACTAGGACGGATTTGATTCTAATTCAAATAATGTCTACAATATAGTTTATTAGGCAAAGTGCCTAAAACACCTTTTTCTTGGTAAAAGTACAAGTGCCACCGATCTGTTAGCCCTTGTTCATAGTGACGTAAGTGGGCCCATGTCTAGCTAGGCTAGAGAAGGATGTGAATACTCTGTAACCTTTACAGATATGGCATCGCATTACGGTTATGTGTATCTTATGAAACACAAGTCAGAAACTTTTGAGTAATTCAAAGAGTTTCGACACGAAGTATAAAAATAGACCGGCAAGTGTATTTAAACATCACGATTGGACCGTGATAGAAATACTTAAGCAATAAGTTTCTCGACTATTTGAAAGAGTATGGTATTCTTTCATAATGGACTCCTCCCGGAACACTTCAATTTGACGGTGTGTTCGAACAGAGAAACCGAACTTTGTCGAACATAGTAAGGTTTATGATGAGTCGCTCTGAGCTACCAATTTCCTTCTGATGATACACATTAACATTGTAATACTTATTTTGAATAAGGTTCCATGAAAAACTGTTTGACAGACTTCATATTAGATATGAACAGGAAAGAAACTGGGTTTCTCATTCCTGGAGATTTGGGAATGCTGGGCATACATTTGGATTGTACTAAACTAGAACCCAAATCGGATAAGTGCCTATTTGTAATTGGTTATCCTAAGGAAACCAAAATATAGTACTAATATAACTCACAAGAGAACAATTCAATTGTTACTCTCCATGCGGATTTCCTAAGAGGAATTTGTTAGACAGTTATGACCCATGGCGTCACTATTTTGTAAATGATATTGTATTATTGTACAAAATTAACTATGTAGTAATGAAATTGCCTTTTACCGTTTTGTAATTTATTTACTTTGATATAAATGGTAAGAGTCCCTATGATTAGTTCCGGATTGTGATGATATGAGACGGTATCAATCCATAAAGGTTTAATCATTAAATATCCCTAGTCGTAGTATTATCGAGATTGGACATCGATAATGCGGAATAGACTAGTACTGCACTTGTGCATGTTGTGAGGGCACAACGGCATAGTTCTCATATATTTAAGTATAGGATACTTATGCAAGTGCGGTAGGACGTTGTGTTTTACCGATGGTACGAAAACAGCTTCGCTCTGGATAGACCCCGCGGAATCCCATTGGTAGTATGTCTGCGTGTCTATGGGAGTCCGCTTCAGGGTAGGTGCATATGATCTTAACCTGAGACTTGCATCGCTAGTACTTACGAAAATCGGTAAACTTTAGTTTTGGTGGTCCAGGGCTTTAACGGGTTCTGTGTACACCTCTTCTGGATTTATCGAGAATCGTAGTGTATTGGGTGTGATGTCAAGATGGAAGTATCACTTCAGACATATGGAGATGATGATCGCGAGGGATACAGAACTAGTACTCTATAATGGTTGCAACCATCGGGATAATATGACTAGGTCAGGATTATCCGATTCAAAGAGACTGGTTGCTTGATGTCCGATATGTGTATCGTATGGGGCAGACACATCTCCAGCCCAAGGCCTTACATGTGATCATCCGATACTGGTTCGATATACACTATACTACGGTATACTACGCCTGTTATAGATCTTATATTCCAATAAGAATATTTCTGGAGAATTGGGTAGGCATGGCGTTTTGCTAGAGGCTAACCTTGTCTTGTAAATCGGTAAAAACGTAGTACTTGGTACGTACGTATTCAGATAATCTGACGGCCGTATTTACTGCCAACATATCCAGAGATCTCTTGGGTCGCTTCCCGAAGATTCACCAATGACGTATGATTCAAACTCGATTAATCTTGGATTATTACGGAGAGACTTTATCTTGGAAAAAGTATTATACATAGAGAGAGAACGATTAATTTGGAATTAATCGTAAAATTATTATATTCGATATAATAATCGAAATTCGATTTCGACGCGAAATTAAAATTAGATTTTAATTCGGGCAAACGAGTTAATTTAGAATTAATTCGTTAGCGACGTAAATAATAATTTCGCTAGGCGCAATTATTTATTTAAATTCGATTTAATTAAC
>SKCR01039911.1:0-63613 GCA_019454045.1 Zanthoxylum bungeanum
GGACCTCTCTTCATTTATATATCTATGGTGATCTAATCACAAATGACGAGAGTGCAGTTTCCTTGTTACATACTTAATTTGCTACAGTAACACAATGATCTGTGCAAATAGTGACGCTATGGGTCATATTATCCAACAATCTCCCACTTGGCACATAGCCAGTCACTCGAGTGTCCTACACCCGAACTATGTAAGGTTCGCTCAAATTGCTGAGGAAAGGTTTTCGTCAGCAGATTTGTTTGATTATCGTTTGACGCGATTTATACGATCATCACATCGCCACGATGTATGATCCGAACGAATCAGATGATATAGAAGTATATCTGGATCGTCGATGAGACCTTTAATTCCTTAGCTTGTGCTGACGCCTAGCTCAGCTGCTAACAGAACTATATCTAATCTAATTAGATTTATTTTTGATCCAAATGGCTTCTATTACTGCCTCAGCTGCAGCAATAATCCGTATTTGTTGTTTATTCGGCAACAGTTATCTTGCTTGGAAGATTTCCAGCTCCACTGTCCCGTTATTCAAACTTTATAGTACCGCAGTATTTAATCGTTTGGAAACTTGCTGCAGTGATCCCAGTCACTTCAAGTTCTCCTTCTCCATAGTAAAAGATAGCATCTTTAGTTCTCAGAGATACTAACAGATGTTCTTAACTTCAATCCATTGACTATCACTTGGATTGACCCGATTGTGACTCCATATGCTCGAAGCGTATGAGACACCAATACAAGTACATTTTAAATGTACAATTTCCCATAGAGTGTTAACAAACTCCAATCTATCCCAGTAGATCTTTATTCCTTGAATAAAGGTTGTTACTCCCCAGAATTCTACGGAGAATTTCTATGAAAGAATATTTATGAAAGCCAAGCTTTCACCAATTGCTTTATGGGAAATTCACTGTTAGTGCCAATCTCCCACTAACCTCCTTATATACACAAGAATTTTTCGTTTTGAGTCAAATCATAAACCATTATGATTATTTCAAAACGACAGTTCCAAGAACCTTATGCTTGCATTGATCCAAACATGGATCGAATAACCCGCAAACCTTGTTTGTCGGTTATATAAAATCGTCAGGATGTTGTAAACATCCTCCAAAAGGTTTCCTTTTCAGGAAAGCGATTTTGATTTATAACTGACATATTTCATAAATGAAATATATAGTTATTTTCAAGCATTTTTTTTTTTTTAAAATGGATTTACCATGGCAACAGGTAAAAGGTTGAACCGTTATTAACACAATGTTGATAACGATACCTTTTTCGTCAAAAGCCTAGCTTTGTACGTTGGTATGTTGCCTTCCATGTATGTCTTCCTTGAAGACGTTTAATGTACCATAGGCACAATGCCTTGTGGTACAACAACTAGTATCCAAAATAGTTGTCATACATGGAATTCATTTCGGATTCATGGCACTTTGCCATAACATGGAGTCGATACCTCGTATCACTTCCTCTAAACGTAGTCGGATGGTACACCTCCATAAGATTGACATCATTATGGGGTGAGATCAGAAACCCATACCCTAGGTTGTTTTCTGACTCTATCTGATTTACGAAGTTCTTGTGTATTTGAAGATTAATGGTATAGTTTCATCATAGATGAACTATTTGTGTTCCATTAAGGACTTCGTGCCTTGAACAGTGTTACTCCGATTTTCATTGAGTATCACTATCCCCCCACTGACCACTGCATATCGGTATTCCTCTCAGGAAAAACCGCATGGTGAGCAACAATCACATTGTTCTCATGTGAGATTTATAAGTACTATACTTAAGGTTTCCCTTAGGATAACCTATATTGGCACTTATCCAATTTGGGTCCTTAGTTTGGTATCATCCCACGCTATGCCTGGCATACCCAAATTATCAGGAATGAGAAACCTCGTTTCTTCCCTGTTCATATCCTATATGATATCTGTCAAACAGATTTATATGGAACCTTATTCTAAATAAGTTTTGCACTGTTAATACATATCCTGTAGAAGGAAATAATAGCTCAGAGCGACTCGTGATAAACCTTATCATGTCCAAAAAAATTCGGTTTTAGTTCAGACACACCGTCTAACTGACGTGTCTCGGGAGGAGTCCTCACATGAAAGAATATCGTACTCTTTCATTTATATATGAAACTTACTGCTTAAGTATTTTCCATTTCGGTCTTACCGTGGCGGAATAACACTATAGCCGATCTGTTTGTTTTCTTCGTGTCGAAACTTCAAAAGTTTCCGATCTGTGTTCTTCAAAAGAAACACATAACCACAACGTGATGCTACATCCGTTAAGGTCACGAAATATTCATGTTCACATCTAGCCTAGCTAGATATGGGCCCACTTACTTCACCATGAATAGGGCTAACAGATCGGTGGCCCTTTTACTATTACCAAGTAAATAGTATTTTAGGTTTTAACCTAATAAACTAGATTCGTAGACCTTATTTGAATAGTCAAATCAGTCCTAGTATCCACTCTTCAAAAGTGTGGATATACGAGTCTTGTTTAATTGTGTCCTAGACGACAATGCCACAAATAAGTCTCTATTGATCAAATCAATTTGAGCTATTTATTTGTCATTTATATGTTTGAGATTTTATTTATATTCAAAATATAAATTATGTTATTTACATCTAATGTATTTATCTCAGTATCATCTTTATATAATGAAACACTTTAGTGTTCTAGAATATAAAGGTTTTATCCGCATCGGATTAAACACTGATATAGAGATAATGTCTCTAGTCAAACTAGTTACATTATAACATTTCCTAATTTAAGTACATACCCAAAGGGTAGTTCCTAAACTTAGGTATCTACGGTCGAAACAACGACTTTCGTCCCGTTTCCAATTCGTAGAAACTTAGGTATCTACGGTCGAAAAAACGTCGTAGCAAAGGTAGCCCTTAGGCTTTTTATCCCTCAAAACGGAGGACCTTTAATCCAACTTGATTTCCCCATGCGCATAACATTACAATGTATATAAGATAAATACAACAATATAGAACTTCGTATGCTCGGTTAAACACATCTCACATTCAACCATACATACTTCGTCCGGCGCGGCAAAACGTCGTGGCAATGGTAGCCCTTAGGCTTTTTATCCCTCAAAACGGAGTACCTTTAATCTAACTTGATTTGCCCATACGCACTATATCATCAATACACAAACACACAACATACGTAAAGTAAATGGTGGAATAATAAAATGTGAATAATAAACGAACAAGATACAAAAGCAAAGTGAAACATGTGCCGTTTGCTCAAGTGGTACGTGAAGTTGTTTCCCAAGTACAGACCGTACGATCATCCATTCGAATTCGGCTACGGAATTTACGTCTGGGTTTCCATCCTATATACCACAAGAGACGACACATTTTCTCATCCATTCAAAGGCCACAACATGCATCCACAAACGACTCTCATGCGAAGAAAATAAATAAAACACTTAAAAGATGAATGAAAATAAATAAGAAAAGTGCCCTCATGCCTAACCTCTTAAGTCCTCTTCCGGAAGTGCGTTACACGTCCGTCGGAAGGGTTAATGCTCCGCAACTCCTCCGGTTCACTGGTTCAACATTTTCCTTCGTTGTTTCACTGTTTGGGATGCTATTTTCACTGTATTTTCTGGTCACTATTTTTGCTATTTTTTACTGCAGTTCTTCACTATTTTGGACTGGTTTTTGGATGGTTCGTGGGCTGATTTTTGGAATGGTTTTTAGGACTGCACGCTCACTGTTTTTGGGTGATTTGGGTCACGGTTTCAGGGTTATTTTTGTTACTGGTTCGGTAGTTTTTTGGTGCAGTTTATTTGTGTCAGTGAAGGGTTTTTATGGCTTGTGATTTGTTGTTGGTTTCAGTCGGTCAATGGAGGGGCTGTTGATTTGGTTTGTGGCTTAGGTTTGTGTTGGTTGGTTGTGAGAGCTGTTGAGTGTGCTGTTTATGGTGAGTCTTTTGGCAGTTTGCGTTTAATGAGTTTGGCTACGTGGGAGTCGGTTTTTTAGTCCGTTGAAGGTTTGTGTTTGTTCAACGAGTGGCGTGAGTTGAGAGGGTTGTTTTCACGTGTGCATGGGCTACGTCTAGGGTTTGTGGGGGTAAGGGATGTCTCAGTTAAGGGCCTTTGTTTGTTTAAGTTTGTGAGGCAGTTGTGGCTTGTGGTCGATGTGGGCGTTGAAGGGCGTGATGAGCTTTGCTGAGTGTAGTGTTGCATGAAGGGGGGCTGCGTGAATGAGAGGCGTGATGGAGCAGTTTGATGAGTTTTTTAAGCTGATGAGGGTGGTTTTTAATTCGTTGAAGGTTTATTGTTTGTTTGTGATTTTTGTAAGGAGCTGCTGGTTTGATCAGTGGAGGGTTGGGCTGTGTCTTTGTCGTTTACATGATGGAGGGGGCTGCCGAGAGTGAGGAAAGAGAGAAGCTATGAGGTTTTTCATTTGGTGTTTGAGCTGAGTGGGGAGAGATATGAGAGAGAAGAAGCTATTGTTCTTTTTTTTTGTGCCGTGAGAGAGAGAGCCAAAAGAGTTTAGGGTTTTGTGTTATTCGGTGGTTTAAGCTATGGTCTGGGTATGTGTTTTCGGTGAATGGAGGGTGTGTGATGCGGCAATGGATGGGTTATTTCGTGAGTGTTTCTGTGATGGTGGAGTATAGTAGAAGAGAAAATTACTTGCTTGCTTCTTACTTTTTTGTTTTCTTTTGGGCGTGTATGTCAGGTTTACTTCTTTTTGGTTTTTTTTTTTGTGAGAATGAGCTAGTGATCTTATGTGTTGGTGAAAGCTTCTTTTTATAGGCAAAGGCTAGGGTTTCCCTTGTGTGAATAAGAAAGGGAATCATGCAATTATGGGGGAATATTTCTAATTAGTGTTTGATTAGGGAAGGGATATATTTGATTTGTTTTTATTTAGGTATGTGAATTATTTAGATTGGAATGTGATTTATTTAATTTAGGAAAGATATTATTTTAATTTGTGACATGTTTTAAATGTTTTAATTATTTTTGGGTGGGTTTTGGTGGGCTAATTAGGCTTGGGCGTGAGGCTAACAACAAAACCAGAAGTACTGACACCATTCGGACGCCTATTGGAACGCTACACGAACGCCCGCAATCTGCCTGACGTTAGAACGTGTTCATGAACGCAGCACGAACGAAAACAGTGAATATGTGAATTGAATTCGATGGCATACTTATTCTGAATTTCAACTTCCGACATTCGTTTCCCGCAACTTCCGCAACCTAAAGAGTAGTGCCTCCGTACGAGACTCATCATCGGGACTTATATGCAAAATGCAGTGCCTACAGGCCTTTTTCAACTGGGACTAGTTTGCATCTCGCAATAATATGATTGATACTTTAAAATGATAATGGGCCAACTTTTATGAAACCCTTGATGAGCTTAGAAAGTCCAAACGTGATACAAATATGCTAGAAGCATGAGTTCGATATCCGCACTGGCTTTCATACAGGAAGGATACGCCTTGTTACGACATATTTGCATACTTTTGGACGCTTCTAAGTTCATCCCCACGACCACGGTTGCCGAAAGACCAATTCATCGTTTCTAGACAATGACATGATCCCATAATCGGCTTAGTCCATGTGAAAAATGGGCGGTCTTTGTCTTTTATCGATGGAAAGAGACCGAGGTTGCCAAGGTTCACCCCGTAGCATAGGAGAGAACGATTTTGTGTACCCCTTATTGGTGCGTAAAATAAACCGTACCTAGGACAAAAATGGGCGGGCTTTGTCTTTTATCCTGTGTTTGGGCCCCTTGCCATTTTAAAGCTTCAATCACATTATTACAAAGAAAACTTGTCCCAGTTGAAAAGGCCCAATAGGTTTACACATTTGTGATAACATGGTTAAACAACTTCAAATGATAAGGGGCCCAAACACAGGATGGCCCATCGGTATTTTAGAAACTTTTGGCTCAATTGTCATATGATACGAACTCGTCCCAGTTTAAATGGCCCAACCAGTTCGCATTTCTGACAAGAGGTCCAACTGCATCCAAATGATGATGGTCCCAAGTATAAAGAGATAATTTAAACATAAAGCAATGATTTCTACAGAGCGGCCCATCGACATTTCAGAAGCTTTTGGCCCAATTGTCATAGGATACGAACTCGTCCCAGTTTAAATGGCCCAACAAGTTCATATTTATGACAAGAGGTCCAACTGCATCCAAATGAGGGTGGTCCACAAGCATAAGCAAATAGTTGCTATAGGCCATACGACGCCGGTCTACGTGTGGGTTTGCGGGAGTGTGGACAAAGACTCTCGCTGGCGAATGATTGCTCACAACTAGGTCTCCCCACTCAAGGGTTCGAGCAACCAAGTGAGCGCACCTTTTTTATACCTTACGATACGTGCCAACGAGTTATGGTGTGTGACTGACTGTCAAATGGATTTCCCATTGTAGATTCCCCAGAGGGAGGGCGGAGCGAACTCTCTTAAAAACCCAAGCCTCTTAGGCTCTTATCGCTTGGTGACAGGAATAAACAACGAGTCCTCCAAATTAGTCCATCAATGTAGGCTACGAGTACATGATTACCTAGGTGTCTTCACATCTTTTCCTTATAGAAAGGTAGTGAATGAGGGAAGACACCAAACCATTACCTAACATTAAAAATTGCCTTTGATTAAACCCCTTTCAACCCATGGTAAACACGGTTAATGAAAGCAAAAATCACAAACATTACAAGACATTATTTTGGGGCCAATTCTCTATCACCAGTGGAGTCGCCAGACTGTAGGACACAAATATCGGCGACGCTGTTCCAGGCTCGCGGCCTGGTTGGGAGTACGGAGTTGCCCACGGGGGACTAAACCAGAGAAATAAAAATGGAGTCGCCACCCGGTGTGAACCGGGAAAATGATTTAAGGCCGCACTCACCCATCGCAAGGAAAGACCTCAAACTGTTGGGTTCGGAATGGTCGCTTACTTATGCCAATTGTAATGAAAGGATTTATGCAATGGTACAACCAAATCTCATGCAACACATACCAGATAATTTAAGCAACATGCAAGTTTGCACAACCATAATAATAAATGAAAGAAATGAAGGCAATATACATAATTCATGAACGTATTAAACAATATAGTTTAATAATGTAACTAATAACAACTATAAAGGCATTAATAATAAAAACGAGCACACAATATCATGAGAATATCGATTAAATAAATGCGGAAAATATAAATAAACAATAATGGTAAAGGCATAAATATTAGAGAGAGCTAACTATGCATATGATGGAGCATGGAATGACTAAGGAAACAAATATGCATGAAACATGATGAAGGAATCTGTCCAGTGTATGTGCGTTCGTGTAGCGTTCGTAAACGCGTTCGAATGTTAAACATAATGCAAGCGTTCGAGTAGCGTTTGATAACGCGTTCGAACGATAAAAAAGATGTATGTGTTCGTATAGCATTTGATAACACGTTCGAACGGGATGAAACCTGATGCATGAAACAATAAAATACATGTGCATTCGAGTAGTGTTATGAGACGCGTTCGAACATAAATAAGATAGGATGCATACATTCATGTAGCATTTGTAAATGTGTTCGAATGGAATGAGGCAGGATGCATACGTTTGTGTAGCGTTTGGAAACGCGTTCGAATGAGATTGCCAAAATGGCATCTGAAATGACACAAACACATGTATGGGTGAACAAATTACATAATGTAGGACCTCGTGTGCCCGATTGAACACATTTCACGTTCAATCGAGTGTACCTCATCCGGCGCGGCAAAAAATCATGGTAAAGGTAGCCTTTAGGCATTTCCCTCGAATAGAGGACCTTCAATCCACCCTAGTTAGCCCATGCGCACTAGAATGCAATGCATGCGTAAATAAAGCAATGATATGCAAAGGTAAATGATATAATAAAAGGCGCGGTAAAACATCGTGGTAAAGGTACCCTTCAGGCATTTCCCTCGAATAGAGGACTTTTAATCCACCCTAGTTAGCCCATGCGCATTATATCATCAATACACAAACAAATAATCGTACGGAAATTAAATGGTGGAATATAAAATGCGGATAATAAACAAACAAGATAAAATAAAGCAAAATATATGTCGTTTGCTCAAGTGGTACGTGGAGTTTTATCCCAAGTACAAACTGCACTACCGTCCATTCGGATTCGGCTACGAAATTTACGTCTGGGTTTCCATCCTATATACCACAAGAGACGACACATTTTCCATTCATTCAAGGGGCCACAACACACATTAATCAACGACTCTTATGCGAAGAAAAATCAATAGATAATTAAAATATGAATAAGAATAAATAAGAAAGGTGCCCTCAGGTCTAACCTTTTATGTCGACTCTTGGATGCGCGTTACAAGGCCGTCGGAAGGGCTAACACTCTGCAACTCTTCTGGTTCGCTGGTTCACATCTTTCCTCGCTGTTTCACTACTCGGGCTAATGTTTTCACTCCGTTTCACTACTATTTTCGCTGTATTTTCTGGTCACTATTTTCGGTAAGTAAAGGGCTATTTTTGTGATTTTTTAAGGGTTTAGGGCTGCTGTTTTGTGTGGTAATTTAAGGGTTTTAAAGTGCAGTTTTTGGCTACTGTTTTTGGTGATTTAGGCCACTGTTTGAGGGTATTTGGGCTGCTGTTTATGGGTGATTTTTTGGTGATTACAGGGCAGTTTCAGGGGGCTATCTTTCGGTAATGCATGGCTGATTTGGAGGTGATTTTTGGTGGTCAGAATTTGGTAATGACAAGCAGTTTTTGGTGTGGTTTATGCATGTATTTTGGGGCTATTGTGTTGCTGTTTTAGGCGTGAATGTAGGGGAATTTTCTGGTTAGTTTATGCCTGCAGTGAAAGGTAGTTTTGAGGGTGAATATTACGTCAAGGCAAGAGGTTTGGTGATGATGTGTTGCGGCAATGGAGGATGTTTAGGGGGATGGGTATTCGGTTGCTAGAGGGAGAGGAGAGAGAGAATTATTTTGCTGGTTGTTCTTGTCTTGGGAGTGAGGTCCAGGAGAGGTGAGGTTTGGTTTTGTGTCTCTTTTATAGACAAAGGCTAGGGTGAATCCTTGTTTGAAAAGGAATGAGATCTGCTAATAAAGGTGATATCTTTTAATTAATATTTCATAAGGAAAACATCTTTTTAATTAGGGACAAGATTTGGCTTGTTTTGGAAGGTCATATATTTGGTTTACTTTAATTAGGTATGTAATTATTTAGAATTTATTTGATTTGTTTTAATTTCCCATGTGTTAAATATGTGATTTTGTATTTTGGATGTGTTTTAAGGGCTTGGACGTGTGTGGGCTTTTTTCCTTGGGCGTGTGAGCTTGGCTTAAATGGTTTGCTGGGGTTTTGGGCCAAGGTTAAATTATTTGCGGGGTTTTGGGCTAAATATGTTTTAAAAAAGAGGTCCAACAAGCAAGCCCGAAGCTAAACAAGCGAACTAAATCCAACAAAAATCCCAATTTCTGACTTTTCCCTTCCGACGTCCGTTTCCCGCGACTTCCGCGACTTAAAAGGTAGTGTCTCCAAATGAGACTCATCATAGGGACTTATATGCAAAGATGCAGTGCCTACAGTCGCCCCCACTTTGATGAGACTTGTGCAGTGTGTGACAATGACAATCCTATCAAAGTTATGCATGCATTTTTACTTACCTGGCTAGCCAGCTGTTGCTTAACTTACTTGTTATCCTGAGATGCTTTGACCTTTGGGCTTTGTTCCCGAACTGCGTTGAGAGAGGGCTTTATTCCCCTAGGCTTTATTCCCGAGCTGTTTTGAAAGTGGGCTTTATTCCTCTAGGCTTTGTTCCTGAATTGTGTTGAAAGTGGGCTCTATTCCTCTAGGCTTTGTTCCCGAACTGTGTAAAGATAGTGCTTTATTCCCCTGGGCTTTATTCCCATGGGCTTTGTTCCTGAACTGTGTTGAGATAAGGCTTTATTCCCCTAGGCTTTATTCCCGAACTGTATCAAGATAGGGCTTTATTCCCATGGGCTTTATTCCTGAACTGTGTTAAGATAGGGCTTTATTCCCCTGGGCTTTATTCCTGAGCTGTGTTGAAAGTGGGCTTTATTCCCCTAGTTGTACTGAATGTGAGATTTGTTCCCGGAATTTGCTAAATGTGGGCTTTATTCCTGATCTGTTGATTGTGAGTGGGCTTTATTCCCTGGCTTTACTGAATATGGGCTTTGTTCCCGAGCTTGCTGAATGCGGACGTTATTCTCGAACTGTGTTGACTGTGGGCTTTGTTCCCGAACTTGCTGAATGTGGGCTTTATTCCTGATCTGTTGATTGTGAGTGGGCTTTGTTCCATGGCTGTTTGTCTTTGCTGCCTTTTCCTTTTCTTCAAAACCTGTAAACAACAACAAGATAAAAATTACGTGTATATGACGTGTATGCATGTATGCATGGTTGTGTTTCCCATTTCGATGGGTTAGGTCTTCCTTGTGCTCTTTGGTGTCCTTCATCTGTAACTGTTTTTGGTCACCCCCTGGGCCTGCTTATAGTTTCTTTCTGTCAATTCTCTTTGGTGATTGCTCAGTCTTCTTTGATTATGTGACTCAATATCTCGTTACGTCCCTGATTCGCGAGGTGGTAGACTGGTCGCCCCAAGTCTTGGCTTAGCTTTCTGTTCTTCGCTTCTTGCACTAGGTCGAAGTAGATCATGTGATGTGACGTTCCAAAACTGCTAGTGATGTGGGCCTCGACCCTGGGACTCATCCCCAAAACTGATGATGATGCTGATGTGGGCCTCAACCCTGGGACTCATCCCAAAACTGATATTGGTGCCGATGTGGGCCTCAACCCTGGGACTCATCCCCAAACTGATACTTATGTGGGCCTCACCCCAGACTGATGCTGATGTGGGCCTCGCCCCAAAACTGATGCTGATGTGGGCCTCGACCCCATGATTTATTCCTAAAACTGATGATATTGTAATGTTGCTGCTTCTGGGTGGCTTTCTTTTTCCGCTTTCTCTTTTTCTTCTTTGAAACCTGTTATTACAAAATAGAACAAACACAAAAAGAATGCAACTATGTTACATGTATGCATGTATGCATGAATGAATTTTCTATTCCATTGGGTTAGGTCTTCTGCTAGTCCTCCTGGTGATCGCTCGGACCTTTTCTTCCTCAGGCGAAATACTACTTCAATCTATCCATTTCGATTGGCTCGGTGAACTCATTCCCTTCCAAATTTGACAGTCTCACTGCCCCGTTTCCCAATTTCTGAATGGCTACCTGTCTTTTCTGCTTGCTTCTTTCGGGAATTCCCTGTGTTCTAAGTATCGCTAAATATCATAGTTTCAGGGTTGAATGCTTTTGTCAAATATACTCATGTTGCAGGTTGAAAGGAAAAGACTCAGGCAAGTAAGAGAAATGAACATCTTTATTATCATTAAGAAAAGGTTCGAACAAGTAGAAAAATCAATGTCTTTATTAAAAATGCAGGATCAAATAAACTAGGAGGAACAACTTCATCATTCGCAGCATTGCCTTCTCCCTTGACTTATGGTTTTCCACTGCTGTCATCCCCTATCATGAAAGAAACTGGGTGGTTGAGAGTTTGAAGGACAAAGCTTTCGGGCAAGCCGGAGTTGATCATGTAGGTGGGTGGTGGAATAAAGTGGTAGTTGGGTAGAGGGTTCTTGTGTGTGTTAGGTTGTTCTTTTTCCGGATCGGGTATTTTATGAGAGTCAATAAGGTTTTGGATCTCAAGCCTAAGGCGGGTGCAGTTGTTGGTGTCATGGCCTTTTTCTTGATGGAAGTAACAGTACAGGTTTAGGTTGAGGTACGGTGGCACAGGGTTCGGAAATGGCCTAGGTTCCAAAGGTTTTAGAAGTCCTTGCATCTTCAGCTTTTCAAACACCTTTGACAAAGGTTTACCAAGATCGGAGAACCGTCTAATTCTGACGGTAGCGACCTCAGCAGTAGCGGGCTTGGTCTCAAAAGGCCCCCTAAAAGGCCTTCTATTCTGGTTATAAAACTTTATGTTCTCAGCTTCTTCCTCTTCAATGTCCATGATAGTTTCCCTTAACTGTCAAAAATCAGAAATCACGGAGGTCATCCTCCTCAGCTTGCCATAAATAGAGGGCTTAGTGCCCTTAATGATCATTTTAATCTGGTCCTTCTCCAAAGGACGAGTCTACATTTTCAGAAGCTGGCTCCTCCAGCGATCAACATACTCTTTGAAACTTTCCTCCGGCTTCTGCTTGGTATTCTCCAAGTCACGAAGCGACAAATTGATCTCTAAATCTGTGACATACTGTTTTAGAAAGGCTTCTCCTAATGCCCTCCAATCATCCTTGACCTTTCTCTCCAGGCCATGATACCACACTACGGGTGCCCCTTCAAGCGACATCCCAAACATCTTCTGAACTTGACGCCGCGACAGGCCTACTGAACTCATCACTGAAACATATTGTCGGAGATGGACCCTTGGGTCCCCGCTCCCATTAAACTTGGCTATATCGGGTATTTTAAACTAAGCTGGCAACTGTTCCTCAAATGTCATTGCCTCATAATCCAACAGGTCTTCATGCTTGCCCCTCATCTTACGGGTAATCGACTCTACCTGATCTCGAAGTTTCTGCAGTTCAGTTTGAGGCCCTGCAATTTTCCCCGCAGCATATTCAGCCATATCATCATCAAAACCCGGGATATCATCATTCAATCTAGTCGGAGGGTCTTCACGCCTCTCATTCTCTGAACCTCCCCCATCCTGGGGCATAGCCATATTAGCCATAACAGTAGCCAAGACTTGCAACTGTTCAGTAACCTTGGTGAGATTGGTCTCCAACTGATACATACGGGATACCTCGTTCTCTGATTCGCTCATGTTTGTTATCGGCCTTTTAAGAAGTCTTCACTTTTCCCTAACCCAACGGACATATATGATGGCTCTTAAGACACAAGATAGTTAACATGATGGGCGTATGCATGAGATGCATGAGATACGTGCGATGCATGGAACATATAAATCGGCCACTTGCCATTTTAAAGCTTCAATCGCATTATTGCAAAGTGTAAAGTTGTCCCAGTTGAAAAGGCCCAACAGGTTTACACCTTTGCGATAATATGGTTAAACAACTTCAAATGATAAGGGGCCCAAACACAGGATGGCCCATCGGCATTTTAGAAACTTTTGGCCCAATTGTCATAGGATACGAACTCGTCTCAGTTAAAATGGCCCAACCAGTTCGCATTTCTGACAAGAGGTCTAACTGTATCCAAATGATGATGGTCCCAAGCATAAAGAGATAATTCAAACATAAAGCAATAATTTCTACAGAGCGGCGCATCGACATTTCAGAAGCTTTTGGCCCAATTGTCATAGGATACGAACTCGTCCCAGTTTAAATGGCCCAACAAGTTCATATTTCTGACAAGAGGTTCAACTGCATCCAAATGAGGATGGTCCACAAGCACACGGAAATAGTTGCTATAGGCTATACGACTCCGGTCTACGTGTGGGTTTACGGGAGTGTGGACAAAGACTCTCGCTGGCGAAAGATTGCCCACAACTAGGTCTCCCCACTCAAGGGTTCGAGCAACCAAGTGAGCGCACCTTTTTTATACCTTACGGTACGTGCCAACGAGTTATGGTGCGTGACTGACTGTCAAATGGATTTCCCGTTGTAGATTCCCCAGAGGGAGTGCGAAGCGAACTCTCTTAAAAACCCAAGCCTCTTAGGCTCTTATCGCTTGGTGACAGGAATAAACAATGAGTCCTCCAAATTAGTCCATCACTGTAGGCTACGAGTACATGATTACCTAGGTGCCTTCACATCTTTTCCTTATAGAAAGGTAGTGAATGAGGGAAGACACCAAACCATTACCTAGCCTTAAAAAAATGCCTTTGATTAAACCCTTTCAACCCACGGTAAACACGGTTAATTAAAGCACAAATCACAAACATTACAAGACATTATTTCGGGGCCAATTCTCTATCCCCAGTTGAGTCGCCAAACTGTAGGACACAGATGTCGGTGACGCTGTTCCAGGCTCGCGGGCCGGTTGGGAGTACGGAGTAGCCCACGGGGGACTAAACCGGAGAAATAAAAATAGAGTCGCCACCCGGTGTGAACCGGGAAAATGATTTAAGGCCGCACTCACCCCTCGCAAGGGAAGACCTCAAACCGTTGGGTTCGGAATGGTCCCTTACTTATGCCACTTGTAATGAAAGGATTTATGCAATGGTACAACCAAATCTCATGCAACACATACCAGATAATTTAACCAACATGCAAGTTTGCACACCCATAATCGTAAATGAAAGAAATGAAGGCAAAATACATAATTCATGAACGTATTAAACAATAAATTCCAATAATGTAACTAATAACAACTATAAAGGCATTAATAATAAAAGCGAGCATACAATCTCATGAGCATATCGATTAAATAAATATGGAAAATATAAATAAACAATAATGGTAAAGGCATAAATATTAGAGAGAGCTAACTAAGAATATGATGGGGCAGGGAATGACTAAGGAATCAAATATGCATGAAACTTGATGAAGGAATCTATCAAGTGTATGCGCGTTCGTATAGCGTTCGTAAACGCGTTCAAACAGTAAACAGAATGCAAGCGTTCGAGTAGCGTTTGATAACGCGTTCGATTGATAAACATGATGTTTGCATTCGTATAACATTTGATAACGCGTTCGAACGGGATCAGACCTGATACATGATATAATAAAATGCATGCGCGTTCGAGTAGCGTTCTGAGACACGTTCGAACAGAAATAAGACAGAATGCATACGTTCGTGTAGCGTTCGTAAACATGTTCGAACGGAATGAGGCAGGATGCATACGTTTGTGTAGCGTTTGGAAACGCGTTCGAATGAGATTGCCAAAATGGCATCTGAAATGACACAAACACATGTATGGGTGAACAAATTACACAATGTAGGACCTTGTGTGCCCGATTGAACAAATTTCACATTTAATCAAGTGTACCTTGTATGGCGCGGCAAAACATCGTAGTAAAGGTAGCCTTTAGGCATTTCCCTCGAATAGAGGACCTTCAAACCACCCTAGTTAGCCCATGTGCACTAGAATGCAATGCATGCATAAATAAAGCGATGATATGCAAAGGGTAAATGATATAATAAAAGGCGCGGCAAAACATCGTGGTAAAGGTAGTCTTCAGGTATTTCCCTCGAATAGAGGACCTTTAATCCACCCTAGTTAGCCCATGCGCATTATATCATCAATACACAAACAAATAATCGTACGGAAATTAAATGGTGGAATATAAAATGCGGATAATAAACAAACAAGATAAAATAAAGCGAAATATATGTCGTTTGCTTAAGTGGTACATGGAGTTGTATCCCAAGTACAGACCGCACTACCGTCCATTCGGATTCGGCTACGGAATTTATGTCAGGGTTTCCATCCTATATACCACAAGAGACGATATATTTTCCATTCATTCAAGGGGCCACAACACACATTAATCAATGACTCTTATGCGAAGAAAATCCAATAGATAATTAAAATATGAATAACGATAAATAAGAAAGGTGCCCTCCGGTCTAACATTTTATGTCGACTCTTGGAAGCGCGTTACAAGGCCGTCAGAAGGGCTAACACTCCGCAACTCTTCTGGTTCGCTGGTACACATCTTTCCTCGCTGTTTCACCGCTCGGGCTAATGTTTTCACTCCATTTCACTTCTGTTTTTGCTGTATTTTCTGGTCACTATTTTCGGTAAGTAAAGGACTATTTTTGCAGTTTTTTAAGGGTTTAGGGATGCTGTTTTGTGTGGTAATTTAAGGGTTTTAAAGTGCAGTTTTTGGCTACTATTTTTGGTGATTTAGGCCACTGTTTGAGGGTATTTGGCTGTTGTTTAGGGGTGATTTTTTGGTGATTATAGGGAAGTTTCAGAGGGGCTATTTTTCGGTAATGCAGGGCTGTTTTGGAGGTGATTTTTTGGTGTTCAGAATTTGGTAATGACTGTCAGTTTTTGGTGTGGTTTGTGCGTGCAGTTTGGGGCTATTGTGTTACTGTTTTAGGTGTGAATGTAGGGGAATTTTCTGGTCAGTTTATGCGTGCAGTGAAGGGTAGTTTTGAGGGTGAATATTACGTCAAGGCAAGGGGTTTTGGTGGTGATGTGTTGCGGCAATGGAGGATGTTTAGGGGGATGATTATTCGGTTGATAGAGGGAGAATGAGAAGAGAATTATTTTGCTGGTTGTTCTGGTCTTGGGTGTGAGGTCTAGGTGAGGTGAAGGTTGGTTTTGTGTCTCTTTTATAGACAAAGGCTAGGGTGAATCCTTGTTTTTCTAAAAAAGATGATATCTTTTAATTAATATTTCATAAGGAAAACATCTTTTTAATTAGGGAAAAGATTTGGCTTGTTTTGGAAGGTCATATATTTGGTTTACTTTAATTAGGTATGTAATTATTTAGATTTTATTTGATTTGTTTTAACTTCCCATGTGTTAAATATGTGATTTTGTATTTTTGGATGTGTTTTAAGGGCTTGGGCGTGTGTGGGATTTTTCCTTGGGCGTGTGGGCTTGGCTTAAATGGTTTGCGGGGGTTTTGGGCCAAGGTTAAATTGTTTGCGGGGTTTTAGGATAAAGGTGTTTTAAAACGGAGGTCCAACAAGCGAGCCCGAAGCTAAACAAGCGAACTAAATCCAACAAAAATCCCAATTTCTGACTTTTCCCTTCCGACGTCAGTTTCCCGCGACTTCCGCGACTTAAACGGTAGTGTCTCCAAATGAGACTCATCATAGGGACTTATATGCAAAGATGCAGTGCCTACAATGTTGTTTTGATAACCACTTGCATCTCATGCATCTCATGCATACACGCATCATGTTAACCCATGTGTCTTAAAAGCCATCATAGATATCTATTGGGTTAGAAAAAAGAAGACTTGTCAAGAAGAGTTTAGCAAACATGGATATTGGGGAAAAGGAAACCGAGGAGCAAAAAAAAATTACGGCAAGGATGGAAAGTCCATTGTGAAAAAAAAAAAGAAAAAAAAAATTGTTTGTTCTTAGTCCATAGTAGTTAGGCATAAGTCCAATGATGAAATCGTTTTCTTTAAGGTGAAATCTTAGAAACGATAAACTCTTGATGTGCTTTTATCTGATACTTTGAGTGATTGATCTATGTTAGACTCGTAAGCACTTCACTATAGGTTCTTACCGGTGAAAACCTGAGTAGTTGGCAATGTGACTAGTTGAAGAAATTGTAGGTCAGTGAATGACCGTTTGCTTAGATGTCTATCTTGATTTGCTTATGTTATGATGTGTGGTATGGTTGAAAATGAAAAAAAAAGTCTCTAAAGAAAAGAATTGAACCACCTATAACCGATAAGCGTGAAGCTACCTATGGGCGAGTATTAGGACCACCATTGGGAGAAATGCTACCTTAAAGGGTAGGTGTGTTGAAAAAAAAAAGAAAAAAAAAAAAAAGAAAAAGAAAAAGAAAAAAAGAAGTTCAAAATGAAAAGAAAAAAAAAAAAAAGAGACAAAAGAGAAAGAAAACCATATCACATTGAGCACAGAAAAGCAACTGCAGGCATAATTGAGACATCTAGGTTGGTTTGACCCATCGATCCCAATTTTTTGACGAAATCATTAAGTTGGCTTATATTGGGATGAATCTGCAAAAGAACCATTGCACGCACACACGTTGAGTCTGACTTAGATCATTTATTCAAAGACTTGGATTTGAGTTGCGTTGAAAGTTTTGAAGGTTCTCTGGTTTCAATACTGGGCATTCTTTTAGGGCAATAATATGTGTAACTATTGGGACTATTTCGTAGCATGTAATATAGTATGATGATATGGAATGCCATATCATGTAGTCCACCTTGACCTAGTGCAAAAAATAGAGAGCAGAAAGCTAAGCCAAGTCTGGGGGCGACCAGTCTACCACCCCGCAAATAAGTGATGTATCGAGAACTTGAGCCATGAGACAAAAGAGAACTGAACAATCACCAGAAAAGAACCAGCATAAAGAAATTATGAGCAAACCCAGGCGGTGACCAGAGACATTTGTAGGCGAATGGCACCAAGGAGCACCAACAAGGCCTAACCCATCGGAATAGGAAATACTTCCATGCATACACGTCACATGCACGCAATTTTTGTCTTGTTTTTATTCGCAGGTTTTGAAGAAAAGGAAAAAATCGGCAAAGACAAGCAGCATTGGGAATAAAGCCCAGGGAACAAAGCCCACCCTCAACTCAAATTGGGAATAAGACCCTCATCTTAATTCGGGAACAAAGCCAACAATCAATTCAGTTCGGGAATAAAGCCCACAATCAACACAAGTTCGGGAACAAAGCCCAGGGAATAAAGCCCACAATCAACAGTTCGGGAAAAAAGCCCACAACCAATTCAGTTAAGGAATAAATCCAACAATCAACACAAGTTCGGGAATAAAGCCCAGGGAATAAAGCCCACAATCAACATTTCGGGAACAAAGCCCACAGTCACCACAAGTTTGGGAACAAAGCCCAGAGAATAAAGCCCACAATCAACAGTTCGGGAACAAAGCCCACAACCAATTCAGTTCGGGAATAAAACCCACAATCAACACAAGTTCGAGAACAAAGGCCAGGGAATAAAGCCCACAATCAACAGTTCGGGAATAAAGCCCACAATCTACACAGTTCGGGAACAAAGCCAAGGGAACAAAGCCCACTCTTAACACAGTTCAGGAATAAAGCCCACACTCAGTAGAAAATGGGAACAAAGCCCAGGGAATAAAACCCACAATCAACAGTTTGGGAACAAAGCCCACAGTCAACACAAGTTCGGGAACAAAGCCCAGGGAATAAAACCCACAATCAACAATTTGGGAACAAAGCCCACAACCAATTCAGTTCGGGAATAAAGCCCACAATCAACAGTTCGGGAATAAATCCCACAATCTACACAGTTCGGGAACAAAGCCAAGGGAACAAAGCCCACTCTTAACACAGTTCAGGAATAAAGCCCACACTCAGCACAAAATGGGAACAAAGCCCAGGGAATAAAGCCCACAATCAACAGTTTGGGAATAAAGCCCACAATCAACACAAGTTCGGGAACAAAGCCCAGGGAATAAAGCCCACAATCAACAGTTCGGGAAAAAAGCCCACAACCAATTCAGTTCAGGAATAAATCCAACAATCAACACAAGTTCGGGAACAAATCCCAGGGAATAAAGCCCACAATCAACATTTCGGTAACAAAGCCCACAGTCACCACAAGTTTGGGAACAAAGCCCAGAGAATAAAGCCCACAATCAACAGTTCGGGAACAAAGCCCACAACCAATTCAGTTCGGGAATAAAACCCACAATCAACACAAGTTCAGGAACAAAGGCCAGGGAATAAAGCCCACAATCAACAGTTCGGGAATAAAGCCCACAATCTACACAGTTCGGGAACAAATCCAAAGGAACAAAGCCCACTCTTAACATAGTTCAGGAATAAAGCCCACACTCAGTACAAAATGGGAACAAAGCCCAGGGAATAAAGCCCACAATCAACAGTTTGGGAACAAAGCCCACAGTCAACACAAGTTCGGGAACAAAGCCCAGGGAATAAAACCCACAATCAACAATTCGGGAACAAAGACCACAACCAATTCAGTTCGGGAATAAAGCCCACAATCAACACAAGTTCGGGAACAAAGCCTAGGGAATAAAGCCCACAATCAATAGTTCGGGAACAAAGCCCACTCTTAACACAGTTCGGGAATAAAGCCCACACTCAGCACAAAACGGGAATAAAGCTCAGTGAACAAAGCCCACATTCAGTACAGTTTGGGAATAAAGCCCACATTCAGTACAACTCGGTAACAAAGCCAATAGTCAACACAGTTCGGGAACAACGCCCACTCTCTACACAGTTCGGGAACAAAGCCCACATGTGGTTCGGGAACAAAGCCCAGGGGTCAAAAGCACCTCCCCATCACATTCAGCACAGTTCGAGAACAAAGCCAGGGAACAAAGCCCACTCTCCATATAGCTCGGGAACAAAGCTCACAATCAGCTCAATTCAGGAACAAAGCCCACAGGTGGTTCGGGAACAAAGCCCAGGGGTCAAAGCGCCTCGCCATCAACTCAACTTAGTAATGGTTCGGAAATGGACCACCACCTCATCAGTAGTGGTTCGGGAATGGACCACCTTACAGTAACGGTTCGGGAATGAACCATCCATCTCTCAAGTAGCGGTTCGGGAATGAACCACCTCACATTAGCTCAGTTCGGTAATGAATCCTAGAGATCGCAACATCTTGCAGGGATGAACCTTAGGGGTCGCAGCACCTCACCACCAGATCAACTTAGTTCGAAGCATCTCGCAAAGCAGCAGGTAAGTGCAACAACTGGCAAGCTAGGTAAGTAAAAATGCATGCATGACTTTGATAAGATTGTCACTGTCACACACTGCACAAGTCCCATCAAAGTGGGGGAGACTGTAGACACTACATTTTTGCATAGAAGCCCGATGATGAGCCTCGTATGGAGGCACTAACCGATAAGTCGCGAAAGTCGCGGGAAACAGACATCGGAAGGGAAAAATTTAAAAATAAATACATCAAAAAATTTCACTCGCTAATTGGCCTCGGGTTCGCTTGATTAATCTCTGTTTTAAAATTGATCCTCGGCCCAAAACCCCCGCACCCATCCAAATCCCATTTCGTCCAAAGCCCAATCCAAAAATAATTAAAACATTTAAAACACATGTCACAAATCCAATCAAATCTCCTTCCTAAATTAAATAAATCAAATAAATCTCCTTCCTAAATTAAATAAATCAAATCAAATCTCCTAAATCCTTTTCCTAAACTAAATAAATCACCTTCCTAAATTAAACAAATCATTTCCTTATAACAAACTTTTTAAATATTCCAAAATTATTGCACAATCTTTTTCCCTACTCATACAAGGAAAACCCCCAACCCACTCTTATAAAAAGACACACAAACCAAGCCTTAAGACCCCTAGAGCTCTTTCACCACATTCACGGCATCAACCATACACAAAATAAAAAAACAAACTCCCTCTCTCATCAACCCTCTCTCTCACGTCCTCTCTCTTCATCACACGCTCTCTCTGACTCACGGCATTGAAAGAAAAAAGCTATATCTATCCCTTCACACCCCCTAACTGTGAACAACAAAAAACCCTACTCTCCATCAGACTGACGTAAAAACACAAAGAAAACAAAACCCTAAAAACTGTCTATCTCACAACCAAGATCTCCCGTCACTTTCCTCTTCTCCAACTCACGGTCCTCTCTCATTTTCCTCCCTCTAACCACCACCACACAGTGACCAAATAAACCCTAAAAAGATCCTTCTCGCCACACTCACATGAGAAACAAAAAACACAAGGCATCACTCATCCCCATAAACAGACACACATATAGCCCCCCACCACTGAATCATCATCGCCAAATAAACAATAAATAGAGCTGAAGACACACAAAACACAACAAAACAAACCAAGAGCAAGGACCCAAAATCACAAATGACATAAGCCATAAACAGACCTGGTTCACGTGAACAGCACCCACATTTGCCTAGCCAACAAAACGACACAGACCTTGCTCTCTCTCTCTCGGCATGTATGAGTAATAAACCCTAAGCCTTCCTCACGAACATACCACACAGGCCCTGCTCTCTCTCTTTCGGAAACACATGAAACAAACCACAAGAACAAACAAAAAAACCCTAAGCTGTGAGCTGCTCCTTTCACCGAACCAAATCCAGTTAGCCGAAACCACCAAAATAACTAGCCCATAAACTGCACCAAAATAGTCCCCAAAACCAGTTCAAAAATAACCCCGAAACAGCGACCAAAACAGACACGTAAACAGCAGCAAAATACGTCAAAAAAATAATGAGGAAAGCACGGACGAAATAGCGAAACAGTGAGCGAAACTGTGAACCAGAAAACCAGAAAAATAGTGAAGCGTTAACCCTTCCGGCGACGTCCCAACCGAGTATGCGAAGTCCTACATTGAAAACGGCCAAATTCTTTAGTCACATATTTATTATTCCGCATTTATTTCATATTATTAGTCTTTTATTATTTCGTATTTAATTTACGTTTATTGTTGCTTTATTATTCCGCATTTATTTTGTGTTATTTATCTTTCTTCATTATTTCGCATTTTAGTTTATTATTCATCTCTTTGGTTATTTATTATTATATGCAATATCATATTTCATGTATGTCAACATTGGGTTAATGATTTGTTGTGTTAATGATTGCGTGTTATCCTTTGCGGTATATCGGATGGAAACCCAGCCATAAATTCCATAGCCGAATACGAATGGATGGTAGTGGTTCTGTACTTGGGATACAACTCCACGTACCACTTGAGGAAACGTTCACGCATATGGTCATGGGATTACGCGCTCGCTTTTATTTTGTTTATTCCTATATGTGCAAACTTAGATATAGGTTGTATGCAAACTTAGATATAGGTTATTCTTGCAGGTGCATGTTGCGTAGACTTGGTTATATTATTTCATAAATCCGTTCATTACAAGTGGCATAAGTAATGGACCATTCCGAACCCAACGGTTTGAGGTCTTCCCTTGCAAGGGGTGAGTGCAGCCTTAAATAATTTCCCAGTTCACACTGGGTGGCGACTCCTTTATTCTCCGGTTTAGTCCCCCGCGGGCTACTCCGTACTCCCGATCGGGCCGCGATCCTGGAACAACGTCGCCAATTTATGTGTCCTACATACCTCTTTAGGAATCCTTTTGGCCTTTGGTGCCCTTTTCCTATGAAAAGCTTTTGTCGCCCTCTTGGCCTGTTTACAGTTTCCTTATGCCAATTCTCCTCTGGTGATTGCTCAGTTCTCTTTGGTCTCATGGCTCAAGATCCTGTTGTGTCCCTCATTCATGGGGTGGCAGACTGGTCATCCCCAGACTTGGCTCAATTTTCTACTATCCGCTACCTGGATCAGGTCAAGGTGGATTACGCCTTTTTGAAAGCGGCCTCATCCTTTTGGGATACTAAAAATCATGTCCTCTGATTCCCAGATTTTGAAATATGCCCTCTCCTTGAGGAGTTTGTTGCCATTCTCGGTTTGCATTTTTCTTCTAGTACTTTTCCGGCAATGTCGCATTTCCAATGTCAATAACCTCGAGAAGCCTTCGAAGCTTTCCTTTACTGTCCTGAAGATGTGGAAAAGATACTGCCTTGTGCTTCGTCCATTGAGTTACAAGTCCTTTTATGTGTATCTTCCAGGATTGAGGTGGGGTCCCGTCTTTGGAGGAGTGTAGTCTTATTCTGTATCTTGGTTCAATACCTCTTAGTGGGTTATGATAGTAAGAGAGGGAACTATCGTTTATTGCACATCATCGAGGGAATCTGATGTGGTCCTGATCCCTCCCCCGTTATCTTGGCCGAGATGCTTCATGGTTTAGACAGGATAAAGCACCATCCTGCAAGTCGGTTTCTTGGGAGTCCTTTTGTCTTGTAGGTTCATCCTATTTTTTGCCTAAGCTATCCTTTCAGATTTTCAACTTAGCAGATTGATCTATCTTGCCTGAGTCGTCTTTTTAGGTTTTCAACTCAGCGAGCTAATTTTTTTGTCCAGATCTGGTTGCAAGAGAAGTTAAGATTTATCATTCCTCCTCCGGCTCCTCTCTTTATTTCTTATGGTCCTCGTCACCACCTTGCTCTGGCCTTAATAAAGAAAAACCTTCCTAATACGGGATAGCATGAGTGGCTGCTGTGCCTTACTACTGCAAACATCACGTGGATGTGTCATTGGTGGCGTCTTAGTCACGTCACCGTAGACTTCCTCGGGCACTATGTACCCCTTCCCGGTCTGTACTTCAGCTCAATCTATTTTCCCGCCAGGGTTCCTCGATAATATTGTGTCTCCATCACCCTGTCCCTGGACAGCGCACTTTCCAAAATGGGCCCCTATCTCGCCGCCTCTTGGACCATTTCCAGACCAAATGGTCTTAACGTCGAACGTGGCCCGTCGCTGCCTTGGGGCCTCCCAACGCTCATTCTCTTAGATCTTCTGACCTTGGCCCAATATCTAAGAAAAAAAAGATGTGATTTGTAATTACTTGACTGTAATCTTTCCCGGTTAGCTGGGATTTATGCAATCTATGAACATCATGAACATTTGTTTCAAAAAAGGCGTTTGCTTTACTTCTTAGTACATATATAGGAAATAATGAACTGCATTGTGAGGATACCTCTGTCTCTAACTGTTCCTCATGGATTTTACAATTAACCATTTTTCTTGCTCACTCATGCTTTATATTTTGCTTGGGCTGTCCTTTGTGGATTTTCAACCCAACGAGCCTTTTTTTTATGCAAAGTATTGTTTCAACCTGTCCACGTTGATGGGCTCAATAAACTCGTTCCCTTCCAAATCTGACAGTCTCACTGCCCCATTCCCTATCACCCTTTTGACTAGGTAGAGCCCTTCCCAATTGGGCCTGAACTTTCCCATTGGGTCTATTATCAGTGGCTTCGACTGCTTGAGTACTAGTTCACCTTCCCTGATCTCGGTAGGGCGTACCTTCTTATTGAACTCCCGGGCCAACCTTTTCTAGTATAGCTGCATATGGTAAAAGGCCTTCATCATTTTCTCATCCAGTAGTGCTAGCTATTCGAACCTCTGTGAGGCCCATTCCTGCTCAGGAAATCCTGCCTCTGCTATTACCCGTATTGACTATATCTCTATTTCCACTAGTAACACTACCTTCATCCCGTAAACCAAAGCATAGGGTGTGCCATTCTCACCGAAGTTCTATACCCCCACAGGGCATACGGCAGTTTGTTAGCCCAATATTTATAACTTTCTGTCATCTTAGCTAGTATTTTCTTTATAGTTTTGTTGGCCGCCTCCACCGCCCCATTAGCATGTGGCCTGTAAGGTGATGATTTGTGATGCCCTATCTGTTGGTTTCTATTAAGGTCCCAAGATCAATAATGAGCATGAAATATGTGTGAATACAAATCGAAGAAGTTGCAGAATACTCACATCGATCGGTTGAGTGACGCTTTGACGAAAAAAACTCCATTTCTGCTCCATGGACTGCTCACGGCAGTGGCAGTGAAGTGTTCATTGTTTCGGGCTTCAATCAACAAGAAACCAAGCTCCAAGCTTCGTCATTTGATTCCTGGCTCATGGGTGGACTTCCCTATCACCTTCGCATGTCTTCGTAGTGTGCTAGCACTCCCGATTTTGCCACAAAATTACGACTCTTGGCTTCCCTTCACTGCTCGACAGTAACCAAAACCAGTGAGGTTTTTCACAGCCCCTTGGGCGTGTTTTAGAAGAAAGAAAAGGAGAGGAGATGAGAGAGAGGAGAGAAAAAGTGTATTAGATTTTGTTTCCAAAAAACAAAAATAAATATATGCCAATTTTTCTCTTTCAAAAGTCAAGCCATAAATGGCTCCAACCACCTCCATCAACTCACATCAATCCATCAATCATGAATAGTGACTTGCGTCAATCACTCAAAGTGAAAGACATCCATCACTTGATTGACGAATGATGTGACGCTAGTTGCGACTAGCATTTGACGCTTGATTTGACTTATGTGCCGCATTGGAATTCGAAATACGAATGCACTCGCAAATAATCTCGGGCTCGGGTTCGCTAATTCCAAATTAACGAATTTTCCGTTGCGACTTAATTAAATCTAATTTAATTAAATAATCATGCCTAGCATAATTACTATGCTCGTCGCTAACGAATTAATTCTAAATTAATTCATTCTCCCGAATTAAAATCCAATTTTAATTCTGCGTCGAAATATAATTTCGTTTAATATATCAAATATATTAATTTCTCGATTAATTCCAAATTAATCGTTATCTCTCTTTAATGGATATTTTTTCCCAGATAAAATATCTCTGTAATTAATTCCAGATTAATTTTCTCTCTCTTCTAATTAATCCTAAATTAATTTAAAGTGCGAGTCATACGTCATCGGTGAATCTTTGTGAAGCGACCCATGAGATCCCCATATATCTTAGCAGTAAATTCGATCGTCGGACTATCCGAACACGTAAGTACCTCGTACTACGTTTATACCGATTTACAAGACAAGGTTGGCCTCTAGCAAAGCGCCATGCCTACCTAATTCTCCGGAAATATCCTTAAAAGAATAAAGGATCTATATCAGGCGTAGTATACGTAGTATTGCGTATTTCTATCCAGTATCGAATGATCACGTGCTAGGCCAGGGGCTGGAATTGTGTCTGCCCCGTACGAAGCACATGTCGGATGTCTGGTAACTAGTCTCTATAATCGGATAAACATGACCTTGTCATTTTATATCGATAGCTGCAGCATTTAAGAGAACCAGTCCCGTATCCTACGTGACCATCATCTCCATATGACTGGAGTGATACTTCCGTCTTGACATCAGACCCAACACACTACGATTCTCTGTATACCCAGCATTGGCGTACACAGAACCTGTTAAAGCCCTGGACGACCGCAACCAAAGTATATTGATTGTCGCAAGTAATAGCGGTGCAAGTCTCAGGTTAAGACCAAATACACCTACCCTGATTTCAGACTTCCATAGACACATAGTCATACTACCAATGGAATTCCGATGGGGTCTATCCAGAGCAAAGCTGTTTCCCGTACCATCGGTAAATCACAACCTCCTATTACACTTGCATGAGTATCCTATACCCAAATATATGAGAACTATGCGTTGTGCCCTCACAACTCGCACAAGTGTAATACTAGTCTTTTACGTATTTATCGATGTCTAATCTCGATAATACTCTGACTAGGAATATTTAATGATTTATTCTTAGTGGACTGATATTGTCTCATATCATTCTCCGTCCAGGAACAAATCATAGGGACCTCCTATCATTTATACATCTAGGTGATCTAATCACAAATGATAAGAGTGCAATCTCCTTTGTCACATAGTTAATTTGTATAACAACACCATGATCTGTACAAATAGTGACGCTATTGGTCATAATTGTCCAACAATCTCCCACTTGGCCTATAGCCAGTCACTCTAGTGGTTAACACCCGAACTATGTACGGTTGGCTCAAACTGCTGAGGAAAGGCTTTCGTCAGCGGATTTGCATGATTTTCATCTGATGCGATTTATATGATCATCACATCGCCACGATGTATGATCCGAACGAATCAGATGAATAGTCAAAGTAGGTATCTGGATCGTTGATGAGACCATTAATTCTTTAGCCTGTGCTCAAGCCTAGCTCAGCTGCTAATAGAATTATATCTAATCTAATTAGATTTTGTGATCGACCTAAATGGCTTCTATTGCCGCCTCAGCTGCAGCAATAACCCGCATTTGTTGTTTATTCGGTAACAGTATCTTGCTTGGAAGATTTCCAGCTCACTATACCGTTATTCAAACTGTATAGTACCGTTTGCGACTTATAGTCGTTTTATCAGTTTAGGAAACTTACAGTAGTGATCCCAATCACTTCAAGTTCTCATTCTCCACAGATTAAGACAGCATCCTTAGTTCTCTAAGATACTAACAGATGTTCTTAACATCAATCCAGTGACTATCACTTGGATTGGCCTGTTTGTGAATCCATATGCTCAAAGCGTATGAGACACCAAGTCACGTACATTTTTCAATGTACGAGTTCTCGGAGAGTTTTCTCGAAAGCCAAGCTTTCACCAATTTTATTTATGGGAATACCATTTCCAAGAAATGACATATTATCATTATTTATAGGACAGCCACTGTCAGTGCACTCCTACTAACCCTCTTATATACACAAGAATCATTTCGTTTTGAATTAAATCATAAACCATTATGATTACATCAAAACGATAATTCCAAGAACCTGATGCTTGCTTCAATCCAAACATGGATTGAACAACCCGCAAACCTTGTTTGCTAGTTTTGGTACCACAAAATTGACAGGATGTTATAAACATCTTCCAAAAGGTTTCCTTTTCAGGAAAGAGATTTTCCCGTTAAGCTGACATATTTCAAAATGAAACATGCAGCCTTAGCAAGCATTATCCAAATGGATTTACCGTGGCAACAGGTAAAAGGTTGAATCGTAATCATCACAATGTTGATAACGATACCTTTCTGCTAAAAGCCTAGCTTTATACGTTGGTATGTTGCCATCATGTACGTCTTACTTGAAGACTTATATAGTACCAACAGGCACAATGCCTTGTGGTACATCAACTAGTATCCAAACTTGTTGATTTACATGGAATCCATTTCGGACTCATGACACTTTATCATAATAGGGAGTCGATACCTTGTATCACTTCCTCATACGTAGTCAGTTGGTATACCTTAATAAGATAAACATCTTTATGAGGTGAGATCAGAAACCCATACCCTAGGTTGTTTTCTGACTCTCTCCGACTTACGTGGTTTTGTGTATTCGAAGATTAATGGCAATAGTTTCATCCTTGATGAACTATTTGTGTTCCATTAAGATTCGGTGCCTTGAACAGTATTTCTCCGATTTTCATCGAGTTTTACTATCCTCCCACTTACCACTGCATGTCGTATACCTCTTAGGAAAACCACATGGTGAGCAACAATTAAATTGTTCTCTTAGTGAGTTGTATAAGTACTATACTTATGCTATCCCTAGGATAACCTACAATTGGCACTTATCCAATTTGGGTTCTAGTTTGGTATCATCCAAACATATGCCTAGCATACCCAAATGTTCAAGAATGAGAAACCCAGTTTCTTTCCTGTTCATATCTAATATGAAATCTGTCTAACAGATTTTAATGGAACCTTATTCTAAATAAAATCTTGCACTGTTTATGTGTATCCGTTGAAGGAAATGGTAGCTCAGAGCGACTCATGATTAGCCTTATCATGCCTAACATAATTCGGTTTATCCGTTCGGAAACACCGTCAAACTGACGTGTTCCAGGAGGAGTCCTCATTTGAAAGAATACTTTAATCTTTCAAGTATAATAGAAACTTATTGCTTAAGTATTTTTGATTACGGTCTCACCATGACGGTTTAATACTTTAGCTGATCTGTTTGTCTATTTCATGTCAAAACTTTAAAAGTTTTCGATTTGTGTTTCAAAAGAAACACATAACCATAATGCGATGCCACATCTGTAAGGTCACGAAATATTCATATCCACATCTAGCCTAGCTAGACATGGGCCCACTTGCTTCACTATGAACTAGGGCTAACAGATCTGTGGCAATTACACTTTTACCAAGTAAATAGTATTTTAGGCACTTTACCCAATAAACTAGATTCGTAGACTTTATTTGAATAGAATCAAAACAGTCCGAGTACCAACTCTTCAAAAGTGTAGATATACTATTCTTGTTTAATTATGTCCCAGACAACAATGCCATAATATGTTTCTTCTGATCAAATCAGTTTGAGCTGTTTGTTTGTCATTTTATACGTTTGAGATTTATTTATATTCAAAATATAAATGCTGTTATTCACATCTAATGTGTTTATCTCAATATCATCCTTATATAATAAAACATTTTAGTGTTCTAGAATATAAAGGTATATCCGCAACGGATAATACACTGATATAAAGATAATGTTTCTAGTCAAACTAGTTACATTATAAAAGTTCCCTAATTTAAGTACACACCCGAGGGTAGTTCCTAAACTTAGGAATCTACGGTTAAAACAGCGACTTTCGTCCCTTTTCCAAATCGCAGATTAATCTCGATTGAAGTCAGTATCCTATTCAAAACAGATTCTGAACATCAATATATATTTATGTACCACACTAAGTATTTAAAATCCAATTTCAATACTAGTAATGAACATAATTATGAAAAACATATTTGAAGTTAAAGCCTTGCTCGTCTTCTATTCCTTCATGTCTGCTTTGTCCAAACGGCAGTCATGCTTCCGTGATCCCGTTTGCCATAATTTAAGCAGACATTTTGGGATATGTCATTTATCTTCCCATAAGATTATAATGATTTTTCCTTTGCCCTTTTCATATTCCAGAAGCCTTTGGCCAAGCCTTGGCCTTCTATAATATCGAAGTAAAGTGCGCCTTAAGCTACTTGCCTAATTGCAAATTTTGACTTTGTCTAATTGAGAATAGTCATTAATTCCCCAAGAATTATTTATTGCAATTTAGTACTTCTAAAATCAATAATTAGATCTTTGAAGATCCTTCAATTTCATTATCATACTTTAAGGATCTAATCCTTAGTTCTGATTCAGAAATTAAGGAGTCTACTGCGACAAGCTAAATGGATTAAGCACTAAAGTTATCATCACATAAATCTTCCAAAGATTATACTCGACAATTTGCTTAACTCCGGACTTAGGCATAATATGTTATTTTATCAAATAAAGTAACTTATTGTTTTCCAGGACCATCCTGAAATTTCATTCCCAATTTTGAAAATTAAACCATTTAAATACATTTTCTCTAGGATTATGTTTTAAATGTCAATCTTTCAATTTTATATCATGATTTTAATAGACCAACTATTTAATCAACGATTAAGGTACTATTTATTATAATGATTACAATAGTCCAACTATTTAATCAACTATAATTTAATAGATTAAAATCAATTATATTGATTACTATAATCCAATTATAAAATGAACTATAAATGAATAGTTTGAATATAGTCCAACTATTTATTAAAACAACAATTTAAATATTAGTCCAACTAACATTTAATTTATATGACGAATGATATTTGTTTGAGCGCGTATGGAAAGTAATTAAACGAGTATTGCAAATTCAATTCTTGCCTTCCACTATTTTTCGACGAGCCTCCAACCCTCTGTCGAGTACTCGAGAAACTGTGTTTCCTAGTGGGCTAGGATCCCGTTAAATATCACACAATCTTGACTTTGGCCAACAAATTGTATGATATTAACTAGGTAGATCTCTAAGATCGATTGGATCCAATCCAATTCCTAGATTCGGTAAGGAGACATCCAAGTCCGAAACATATATCTTATATATGCCAATACATCCAATGTATTACCTAACCTTTTTCCTCTAAATCAACTAAGCCTTGGCTTTGGCACAACAAACTTAGTGATCCCAGTTAAGCGCGACCCATTGACCATGGAAAGCTTCGTAATCAATGTCGATGGACAAGAAGTGGTCTTGAATTTGGCCAACAAACCACGACTTGGACAAGACACTGATATGGAACAAAGCTCTCATGATTCAAACACATCCTCGACGGACAAAGGCCTTGACTTTGGCCAACAAGCCAATGCCAGTCTCGGATCTTGAGTGAGAATCACTCAATGGAAGGAAAGACGCTCAATATTTTGCGAGGGTTTTTCGAGTGCAAATTGGCAACCAATTTATTATCTTTGTTAAGGTCTCATTATCATACACCCTTAAACATGCATTCTAAACACATAATAAAGCGCGTATAATAAAGTAATAATGATATGCGGATGGATACTTTACACAATGATCCTAGATCAAATCTCTCTCTTTCTCTCTCCCGCTAGCACATATATTTCTTCTACCCGTTACACTACACTTCTAAAGAAACCTCATTTACATTGAGGGGAATAGGTGAGAAGAGAATACAAAGAAATAAGAGGTAATAAGGCTGGACACGCAGGTCCAATTAATAAATCAAATTTATTACAATTTCCAAAATTGTCCCACCCATCTAATATCCATCTGATATACATTATTCATGCATCGCAACCATATATTCACACAAGCATGTTATCAATCAATCTAATCAAATTAATTAATCTGATAATTAGTGACCATCCAATGTTCAAACAACGATTTGATTTTGTTCGAGTCAAACTCGTTTTGCGAATAAGTACTCAAAGTACGAATTCTCGAATTAAATTAAACTACATCATTAAATCCAATTTAATATGCATTCAATTCTAATTCGCTATTTAATTCCAATTTAAATATTACACTTTATTAATAAACCTTTTACGACTTAAATTCTAAATTTAATCGTTTCGGGTCTCAAAACCCGATTAACGTCCAACGTCAATTTAATTAAAGTCCAATTAATTTCTTAAGGCGTGGACTTTTGGTCAACTCGGGTCAAACCGAATAACCAAAATCCAATCCGGGAGTTACCCAAAAAGCCCAAAAATCAATTTAGGCTCATTAGGCCCAATTAAACTTTAAAGGTCCATTAAGTCACATTTGGGCTTTATGGAAGCGGTTTTGGCCTAATTGGATCCAACCAATTTTGCCTAAACCCAACTTTGTACAACAAAGCCCAATATGCCCATTTACAACATTAAAGCCTAAATCCAATTTTAAGGCCCAACATAATTAAACACAAAAATCCAATTTAATATTTAATTAACCTAAAGTGTATATCATGATTAATCACCCAAATTAACATTTCTAAAACATCAATTAATACAATTAATCATGCTCATTTTCATCATCACATGTCCAACACATTTTGATTAAAATCAAACCCAATTTTACATGCTACATGTCTCGGCATATAGGGCATTTTATGTCCGATTCGAATTCAATCAAATTAAATCCAATTCGATATTAAATCAATATCCCCAAATGATTCCAATTCATCCAATGAACAAAAAATCAAAAAATTCCAAGATAATTAAGGCACCAAACTCTCGGCCAACATAAAATTTTGGGGAAAAATGATCCAATCATAATTTCTTCAAATTGATCCAATCAATCATCAATTAAACATGTATTAAGCATACTCAAACATCCAATTTATTCAAATCATGCTCAAATACAAATTACCCAAATTTTAAGCCCTAGACTTTTTCATGCTCAAACCTTGCTCTAGATGCCATTGTTGGTTTCTATTAAGGTCCCAAGATCAATAATAAGCATGAAATATGTGCGAATACAAATCGAAGAAGTTTCGAAATACTCACATCGATAGGTTGAGCGACGCTTTGACAAACAAAACTCCATTTCGGCTTCATGGACTACTCACGGCAGTGGCAGTGAAGTGCTCACTGTTTCGGCCTTCAATCAACAAGAAACCAAGCTCCAAGCTTCGTCATTTGATTCCCGGCTCATGGGTGGACTTCCCTATCACCTTCGCATGTCTTCGTAGTGTGCTAGCACTCCCGATTTTGCCACAAAATTGTGACTCTTGGCTTCCCTTCACTACTCAGCAGTAACAAAAACCAGTGAGGTTTTTCACAGCCCCTTGGGCGTGTTTTAGAAGAAAGAAAAAGAGAGGAGATGAGAGAGAGGAGAGAAAAAGTGTATTAGATTTTGTTTCCAAAAAACAAAAATAAACATATACCAATTTTTCTCTTTCAAAAGTCAAGCCATAAATGGCTCCAACCACCTCCATCAACTCACATCAATCCATCAATCATGAATAGTGACTTACGTCAATCACAAAGTGAAAGACATCCATCACTTGATTGACGAATGATGTGACGCTAGTTGCGACTAGCGATTTGACGCTTGATTTGACTTACGTGCCGCATTCGAATTCGAAATATGAATACGCTTGCAAATAATCTCAGGCTCGGGTTCGCTAATTCCAAATTAATGAATTTTACGTTGCGACATAATTAAATCTAATTTAATTAAATAATCATGCCTAGCATAATTACTATTCTCGTCGATAACGAATTAATTCTAAATTAATTCATTCGCACGAATTAAAATCCAATTTTAATTCCGCGTCGAATTCTAATTTCGTTTAATATATCAAATATATTAATTTCTCGATTAATTCCAAATTAATCGTTATCTCTATTTAATGGATATTTTTTCCCAGATAAAATATCTCTGCAATTAATCCCAGATTAATTTTCTCTCTCTTCTAATTAATCCTAGATTAATTTAGAGTACGAGTCATACGTCATCGGTGAATCTTTGGGAAGCGACCCATGAGATCCCCGGATATGTTGGCAGTAAATTCGGTCGTCGGACTATCCAAACACGTAAGTACCTCGTACTACGTTTATATTGATTTACAAGACAAGGTTGGCCTCTAGCAAAGCGCCATGCCTACCCAATTCTCCGGAAATATCCTTACATGAATAAAGGATCTATATCAGGCGTAGTATACGTAGTATTGCTTATTTCTGTCCAGTATCGAATGATCACGTGCTAGGCCTGGGGTTGGAATTGTTTCTGCCCCATACGAAGCACATGTCGGATGTCTGGTAACTAGTCTCTATAATCAGATAAACATGACCTTATCATTTTATCCCGATAGCTGCAGCATTTAAGAGAACCAGTCCCGTATCCTACATGACCATCATCTCCATATGACTGGAGTGATACTTCCGTCTTGACATCACACCCAATACACTACGATTCTCAATATACCCAGCATTGGCGTACACAGAACCTGTTAAAGCCCTAAATGACCGCAACCAAAGTATATTGATTGTCGCAAGTATTAGCGGTGCAAGTCTCAGGTTAAGACCAAATACACCTACCCTGATTTCAGACTTCCATAGACACATAGTCATACTACCAATGGAATTCTGAGGGGGTCTATCCAGAGCAAAGATGTTTCCCGTACCATCGGTAAAACACAACCTCCTATTACACTTGCATGAGTATCCTATACCCAAATATATGAGAACTATTTCGTTGTTCCCTCACAATGCGCATAAGTGTAATACTAGTCTTTTACGTATTTATCGATGTCTAATCTCGATAATACTCTGACTAGGAATATTTAATGATTTATCCTTAGTGGACTGATACTGTCTCATATCATTCTCCGTCCATGAACAAATCATAGGGACCTCCTATCATTTATAAATCTAGGTGATCTAATCACAAATGATAAGAGTGCAATCTCCTTTGTCACATAGTTAATTTGTACAACAACACCATGATCTGTACAAATAGTGACGCTATGGGTCATAATTGTAAACATTATCCCGTACTTCTGTAACATCGCATTTGTTTCTCCCTGAAATTGGACTCCATTGTCCGTCACTATGTTATGTGGCATTCCGTATCGACATACTATATTACGAGCTATGAACTTGGCCATCTGCTTCGCCGTAACATTACAGAATGACTCGGCTTCCACCCATTTCGAAAAAAAAGTCTACCGCCACTACTATGAAGCCGTGTCCATTTGATGCATGTGGCCTGATTTCTCCAATCATGTCAATACCCCACGCTGAGAAAGCCCATGGATCTGACAGTCCATGTAATTTCGTAGGGGGTAGATGGTTCAAGTTGCCGTGTGTCTGGCAATTATGACAGTGCTTCACCAGCTTTGCGCAATCAGCTTCAATAGTCGACCAATAAAATCCTTGTCTCACTATCTTGTGGGACAAATTCAATCCATTCATGTGCGGTCCACATACTCCGGCGTGCACCTCTTCCATCACATTCTGAGCCTCTTCTTTTCTTAAACATTTTCAGCTGGATGTCATTGGCTTATCTCTTGTACAACTTTCCCCTCAAACTCACATACTGAGATGCCAAGTCTGAATGGATATTCTGTCTTTTTGCCAGCTCCTTCTGGGAATTCTCCACGTTCTAGATACTACAGAATGTCGTAGTACCAGGGTTTTCCATCGTCAACTTCTACTTCCAAGATTCTCTATATCTCATAATTGGGTCTGCTAGCTGTTGTCAGCATAATGGGTCTCATTACTAGTTTTTTCGGGTTTTCCCAAGTTACAGCTAGGGTGGCCAATGCGTCTGTCATTTGGTTATCTTCTCGTGGACAGTGCTGGAATTTACAGTCGAGGATAGCCTATGCCAACTTCCTAAGATGGAGCAGGTAGGGTCTCAACTGGTCTTCCTTCAATTCCCATTCCTTTCGCATATGTCGAACTACCAACATCGAGTCTCCATAAACTTCTACGTCCCTTGCTCCTAGGGCTATTAGTGCTTTCAGTCCAAAGACACATGCTTCATATTCGACCATGTTGTTGGTTACTCCGAACGTCAACTTTTTGAATCTGATTTATTTTCAACTTCACGAGATTCAAGAATAGATTTATGGATGACCTTACCACTGTGAAGAGTAATAACAAAATTGACTTGGTCTATGTGTTGACTACCAGAACTATCCTCGTGAGGATTTTGATGACTCTTGGGGTTTGGCTGTGGTTATGTACGAAATTTTCATTTCTCATTAATGGTCAATGTAGATGTGATTTTTGAAAAAATATCTTTCAAATCAATCAAAGTTTGTAAATTTTGGTTATTGATGGCTTTCTATTTTTCAATGAATGCATGCAAGGTATACTCAAAGTTTCTCCTAGTGTAACGACCGATAATCTTTAGTACTGTTACGTTGTAGTACTGTGGTATTACGGGATGAAGATAACATAATATAAATTGTGTTGGGACACAACTACACTCGTGGAACGACTTTGGGAATAATCGGGTAATTCCCTGAAGTTCCGATACGAGACTGTTTAATGTACCACTTCAGACAGTCTATAGTATTTGGACCATAACTTTCTCATACAAATTCCGATTTTATGAATTTTATATCATCGGAAAGCTGAGATCGAGATCTATAACTTTGGAGTTGAATATTTTTCCAAATACGAACTAGAAATGGGTTTGAAATGTGGATCAAAAATTCAGATGAATAGTACTCGAGTGTATTCTAGTAAATTCTATAAGTCTCTCCAAAATTCTACACATTTCTTTATTTTAAAATGGCCAAGTATATAAAGGAACTATTCATGTATCCTTAAATCAAAAAAGAAAAAAAAAAAAGAAGAAATAAACGTGAGGATGGGGGAGAAGAAAGAAGAAGGGAGAAGAAAGAAAAAGGAAAAATGAAGAAGAAGAAAGAGATAATCAACCATTCATCAATCTAAGAAGGAAAAAAGCTACCATGAGGGCTTGAGGAATGAAGAAAAATCAAGAGAAAAAAAGTAAAAATACTTGACCTAGAAACTTAGTTTGTTAGATTTTGGAAGCATTATGATAGAATATGGATGTTGGGATGATAAGGATTTCATAATGGTAGTTGATAAGTCGAGAAAGTGATTGTTGATTTAAAACACCCAAACTTTGGAAGATTTGAAATTTTGTGAAAAACAAGGGTAATGAGACTTGGAGAATTGGTTGAGGATGATAATTTAATGTAGAATTTTGTGAATTAGAAGTTAAATAAGTTGGTTTGTGCAATAACTTTATTGTTGTAGGCACTGCATTTTTACACATAAGTCCCTATGATGAGTCTCATTTTGGAGACACTACCTTTTAAGTCACGGAGGTCACGGGAAACAGACATCGGAAGGGGAAATTCAGAATAAACAAGGTTCACTGTTTTCGTTGGTGCTGCGTTCGTTACTTCGTTCGAACCTCGTGCAGATTGCGGACGTTCGTGCCACGTTCGAGTAGGCGTTCGAACGGAGCCGGTATTCTAGTTTTGCTGCCCAGCCATTTAGCCCCCCAAAGCCATAAAACACATCCCAATTAAATAATTATTAATTAAATTAAAACATTAACTAAATGAAGTATTAATTAAATTAAATAAATAAAGAATTAAATCATTTACCAAATTAAATAAAACATAAAATAAAATCATGCCTAACTTAGACAATTAAATATATTATATACTAAAACTAAAAAGAAGATACACCTAATAAAATCAATCCTAACCAATTAAAGCCAATCATATATTTGACTTCCTAATCTATAAGATAATACCAATCTAAAATATTTGTATTCCTAAACCAACACAAATTAAATATTACAACTTCCTAACTTAAAATATTTTGTCCCCCCTCAATCTTGTGTATACCTTTCTCATCTCTCCTACATTTGGAAGCAAATCTCTTCCTTGTGAGACAAGGTGAAGCCCTAGCCCTTCTCTATATAAACAACCCCTAACCTAGCCATCCCTCCTCTCCAATCTCTCTAGCTCATACACACAATTCACACAAGAATTATAGCAAGAAATAATAGACATCACAAGCATATCACTCCCTTGATCCTTATCCTCACACCACCGAAAATTACACCAAAACAACCCCTAACCACCACCAAAAATCACACAAAACACAGCAGCCTAAACCACACCAAAACAGTCCTTAAAATCCCTTAAAACAGTAACATAAAAGACACTTAAAATCCTTGAAATAACCACACAAAACCACACCAAAAGAACATCAAAACAGTCCACCAACAGTAAGCAGAAAACACAGAGGGAACGGCAGTAAAACCATAAGGAAACAGCAGCAAAACGGAGTCGGAACAGTAGCTCGAGTGACCGAACAGCGAAGGAAGAAGCAAACCAGTGAACCAGAAGAGTTGCGGAGCTTTACCCCTTCCGATCTTCGTGGAACGCGAGTCCGAGAGACAGCTTAAAAGGTTAGACCTGAGGGTATCTTTCACACTTATTCTTATTTAATTTCTGGTCATTTATTTTTGATTATATTTCCTGTATTTGGGGCATTCGTTGTGTGTATGATGTGTATTGTGGGTATTGGATGAATGGAAGAGTGTTGTCTCTTGTGGTATATAGGATGGAAACCCAGACGTAAATCAGTAGCCGAATCCGAATGGACGGTAGTGCGGTCTGTACTTGGGACACACAACTCCACGTACCACTTGAGTAAACGGCACCTTCTCTTGTTTTGTGTTGCTTTGGTTTATTTAATTCTTGTCATTTAAATTCTGCATGTTGTTCATTCCCGTATGATACGATCGAGTGCATGGCCTTAGTAAGTGTGATGAAAGGTCCCCTAATTGGAGGGTTAAAATCCTTCACCACGATGCTCTGCCGCACCGATTGATGTGTGTTCGGTTGAATGCGAAATACGTTCAATCGGACATACTTAGTTTGATATGATTGTCTTTATTTTCGTATGCATGATTCAACCGAGCGCATGGGCTTAGTAAGTACGATGTGAGATCCCCTATGGGGAGGGGCTAAAGCCCTTTACCACGAGGCTTTGCCGCGCGGTTGATGTATGTTCGGTTGGATACAAGATACGTTCAATCGGGCACACTATGTTTAATATTATTGCTTTTCATTCTATGTATGCATGATTCAGTCGAGGGCATGGGCTTAGTATGTTGGTCTAAAGGTCCTCTCTTTGAGAGATCAAGAGCCCCAAAAGGCCACCTTTACGGAAGTACTTTGCCGCGCCCCCCCTTTATTTTGTCGTTTATGTATTGCGTCCCATTTCCTGCATCAGGTCTGTTCCCGTTCGAACGCGTTTACGAACGCAACTCGAACGCGCATGTATGTTGCCTTGTCATGCATCAGGTCTTGCTTATGTTCGAACGCGTTCACGAATGCCATACGAACGTGAGCATTCTGTCTCATTTCCGTTCGAACGCGTTCACGAACGCCACACGAACGTGAGCATTCTGTCTCATTTCCGTTCGAACGCGTTCACGAACGCCATACGAACGTGAGCATTCTGTTTCATTTCCGTTCGAACGCGTTATCAAACGCCATACGAACGCGAACCTTCTGTTTACCGTTCGAACACGTTTACGAACGCTACACGAACGCGCACCCACTGAATTGAGTCATCTTCATTAGATTTCATGCATAGTTTTCCTAGTAGCTATCCCCACATGCATGAATACAAATATGTTAATGTGTTACAGTTCATATGCTTATGCCGTGATAACATTTGAGTATTATTTCTTGCGGTATATCGGATGGAAACCCAGACGTAAATTCCGTAGCCGATTCCGATGGACGGTAGTGTGGTCTGTACTTGGGATACAATTCCACGTACCACTTGGAAAAGTGCCCATATGTGTGCTTGTATGGTTAATATTTGTGCTTGTGTCTTCCTGAATGTAATATGCAAATGAAGTTGTATGTTCGTTGCTATTTTGATATATTTTAAGCATGCAATTTTAAATGTAAGATATATGTGAAATGTTTACATAAGTTTTATTTTGCATATGAAAATTTAGAAGCATGATACTCTTGGAAATAAGTGTTACTTAAGCTTGATTAAATTATTACATAAATCATTTCATTACAAGTGACATAAGTAAGGGACCATTCTGAACCCAATGGTTTGAGGTCTTCCCTTACGAGGGGTGAGTGCGGCCTTAAATCTTTGTCCCGGTTCACACCGGGTGGCGACTCCATATTATTTAGTATTTCCCAACTAGTGCCGCGAGCCTAGAAACGGCGTCGCCCAGGTATTGTTGTCCACAATTGTGAAAAGTGATTGTGGTAATTTTGGGTAGGGGATGAACATGGAAAAGCAAAACAGAATCTTGAAAATCTGTTTCGCATCGTGACGCTAAAGGGTAAAATGACAGCACGATTCTGGACGTTGCACGTCACGACGTATAAGGATTTAAGTCGCGACGTGTGGCACAACTTTCTTCTAAAACAGTTCTAAACCATCCCAGTTCCACCGTATCATGTTAGAGACCACCCTTAGGGTCTCGTATTAGTTCACATGTATACATTGCATCTTACTCCAAACATAATACACTAATTAACGATATCACGAACTTGAATTGAGAAATTTTAGCCTAGTTCCAAAGCTTATCTCATGGTTTGTAATCTAACCAAGTTACCATTTATAAACCATTGCAGGAATCACATTTTCCTTCGACGAAGTGATATAGCACCAGCCAGATTTCAATCTGTGAGTGGACACTCTTTCCCTAAAATTGATTTTCATTTTATTATTTTTTTAATATTAGACTTATTTTTTTTAGGCTTTAAGGCATTAGTTGATTTTTATTACAGTTATTTCATGCAAAGTTACGTTTGAGAACAAAATGTTTTCAAATATTGATTTTATGATTTTTCGAGGCATGAGGGAAAAACCCACATCAGTATGTAACTTCATTCAGTTATGGAATTGACGAACAACATATACGCACATGTAGATGACTGAGGCGACAGTGATACGTAACGCCCCCAAATCGTAGTTCAGGACTAAGGATGACAGATGCCCCTAGGTCCTAGTTTCAGAGCTTGGAGGGTAGCATAGATCTACACCCCCAGTTCTAGTTCAGTGGCTTGGGGGATGATGATATGTAACGCCCCAAAGTCATGGATTCACACTTCTGGCTCTAGTTAGGCGTATGGGGGGACGATGATACATAACGCCCCCATACGTCAAGTTTTTCAGAGATAGATCAGTTTTCAGATATCAGGTTTTCAGAAAACAGTCTTTAGAAATCCGATTTTAGAAATAGTTTTCAGAATAGATCTTTCAGATACAAGTTTACAAAACCAGACTTTTGAAAGCAGATTTCAGAAAGATTAGTTTTATAAAAGAGACTTCAGAGGAAGTTTTCATAAAAGAGTTTTTATATAAAGTTATCTGTGGAACTTTAGTTTTATAACCAATATTTTTGTATCAGTATTTCAGTTTTTCGTCCACTCACTTAGATCGCACAACGATCTAACCCCCACTCCCAGTTTTTTATTGTTGCAGGTATTATCGGAGGACGAGCTCGAGAGGATAGATACTGATGCAGTCACTAGGGTATGGGAGTCTACCGTTATAAGTCTGAAAGAGTAAGAGTTCAGTCGGAGTCAAATAGAAGTCAAGTATTAGTTTTTGTTTATATGATAGTCATTGTAAAAGAAAAACATGTTTTTTTATATATACAGTTATTAAATTTGAGTTTGCATGTTAAGTTGTTAAGTTTGGGCCTCGGTCCCATATAATATATATATATAGAAAAAATAATATTAGTAATTGTTTATAATCGAAGAGTCAGAGGCTCAGGGGAATGGTACGGCCTGTTCCCTGCCGGTAACATCTCCCGGATTGGGGTGTTACACCTAGGTAGTGGTACATATGGTGCATAATTAGGGAAATTTTGAAAATTCCGGTGTACCTGAGGAGGTTGTTGCGATGGTTGTGCTTGGTTATCATTACTCCAATTGAAGTTTGGATGGTTTCTCCAACCATAATTATAGGTTTGAGAGTATGAGTTTGGATTTAGTCTCTTGAAGGTGTTTATGGAACTGACTTAGTCATGGAGACATTCTTACAAAGCTGGTAAGGTTGGGCAAACTTGTGTGACATGTTCGTTTGAATTACAGATATGACATGTGTCTTCTTTAACTGACTTGACATAATCAATCTTCCTCATTTCTAATGCCTCAATTTTTTAACTAGAGATGCATATTTAGTAGAAAGGCCATGGTCTTCCATAAGGTTAAACATACCTCTACCAGATGACTGTGGATTTACAGACGACTCCTAAATATATATATATATTTATCTACTAAATTATATTCCCTGACAACAGTGTCAAAAACTTGACACACTAACAAAGTGGTTATTTACTCACAAATATAAGAGTATCGAAATAATAAAATAACCCGATAAGTCTGGGGTCGATTCACAGGGAATAGTTTTAATAAGATAAAATAATAATTTGAATGAAAATAAAAAGAATGAATTGTTTGAAGTGATTGAAAATTTTAAATTAAATTGTAACAATAAAATAAAATGATGGGGGTTAGGGGATCCACTTTTAATATTTCAAATTTAGAAATCTTACTTTTTATAATATATAAATTGTCATTATTACCAAATTAATTTATTTCAGGAATTAATTATGCCAAAATAAATAAAATCAGTCATAAAGGCGGTAATAAAATTTGTTTATAGCAAGTCCAGTTAGGTACTCAATTATGTCAAATAAATAAAACCAGTCATATAGTCGGTAACAAAGTTTGTCAATAATTAATTCAGATTTAAATTAAATATTAATCTTTATATTACAATTTATTTATTATAATATAAATAAGATTAATCTATATTTTCATATTAAGAGCTTCACCCTTTACCCCAGCATGGTGAAATTAGCTACTCATGATTTGAATAAAAACACTCATAATTTTACTACTGAAAGAAAAAAATTACAAGAAAGCTTAAAAAATTAAAACACACAAGAGTTGAATCCATTCACAAAGTTTCAGAGAGAAACATGAATGAAGCTGAGAGAAAGAGGTATTGAATATCCCATATTTTTAGAGGATGCTATGCATCCTCTATTTTTACATGTGTGGCTAAATATATCGTAAGTTCATTTTGTTGTCAAACTAAACACGTTGAATATTTTTCAAGTTCGATTTGAATCTAACTGTCATGCTCTTTTGGCTTCTGGGTCTTGAAATTCAGATTTCATATCCATTTTCATGAAGCTTCGAAGTAGTAATTTACCATCACAATAAATAAAAATCACAATAATATTAAATATATATATATATATATAATTATTATTTAACAAATGTGCTAAATTAAGGGGATTAATGAAATTATAAGTATAAATAATTAGTTTCTCTTTATTAAGTATACACTTTTAATGTTTATCATCTGCTAGTTCTTTCACTTATTCTTCGAGTTTGTTTTGGTGCGGATAGGGCATGTGACCTATTGATCGCCGATCCACTACATGTTATTGTATATTCTTTGGTGATTCTCGTATTTCTTGGCATAGTAAGAAACAAACATTTGTTTCTATTTCTAGTATTGAGGCTGAACATTGAGCTTTTGCCTCGACTACTGCCGAACTTCTATAACTACGTTGGCATAAATCTATGATGATTAGGTAATTACTTTATTTTAAGTAATAGTATTAATAATTTTGGAGCATTATTAAGTAGTCAATCTTGTCAATATAGAGATGAATGAGTTCTTATTACTTATGTCCAATACCGTTATTATTGTGGGAGTATAAGTGGTCAGAACTTAGGTCGCTCCTGTAAAACATTATATATAGCTTGATGAGTTGATGTAGTCACCCAATAACATCATTATTGTGGGATGTACTTATGAAGCTCATTACTGCACATTGGCAATTATACACTTGGAACACATCTTAATCCAATACCGTTATTATTATGAGGATAAGAAATGGTTCAGGATCAAACTTAGGAGTCACATGGATGTGATTGCATTTGGGGCCTACCTATTGAGTTTATAAGGCCAAGACCGTCATTATTATAAGGCCGGAGTAAATATCATGAGATCCACTTCCCACTATGAAATTTTGATAGTCAAATTTCTATTTTCTGTTAAGGTAGATTACGAAATTACGTAAAGTAATGGGAGGACACTAATAGATTTAAAATCCATGATTATATTAGTGTCTTTATATTGAAATGAAAAATATTCTCCTAGTTTTTAATTGTTGTCTTGTAGATGGTTGCCGCAAATCCATTATTATATGCCCTCTCTAATTAGACAAATAATATTATTATCGATATTGGATAAAGAGAGATATAAAAAAAATCTAAGATGTACTTTATGTTTATATGATAAAGACAACTATTTGATATGTGAATGTTCTGTATCTAACTGTGAATATTTTTTGGAAACATATCGAGATGTCTTTAATATAGAGGAAAATACAAGTAAAAGATCTGAATTAAATAATATTGAATTATGACATATGAGATTAAGCCACATATGTATTAGATGCCTATCAAATAAGTTAAGAATGGTTGATTGAAGATCTTATCTTAGATCCTTATCCAATTTGTGAGTCATGTATCCAAGAGAAAATGACAAATGCCCAATTTCTTGGTGTTGGACACTGTGCTGATGATTTATTGGAACTAGTACATGATGATGTTTGTGGTCCATTAAATCATGCCGCTAATGATGGTTCAACATACTTCGTGACTTTCACGGATGATAAGTCAAGATATGGATATGTCGATTTGATGAGACATAAATCAGAAATATTTGAAGAGTTTAAAATATTCTGAAACGAAGTAGAAAAACAAGTCAGAAAATTAATCAAGTGTCTTCGATCAGATCAAGGTGGTGAATCCATGAGTGATGAATTCAGAAGTTATTTAAGGGAGAATGAGATTCTCGCCCAATATAGCCTATTAGGAACTCCTCGACTCAATGGTGTGTCTGAGCGGATAAATTGTACTTTATTGGATATGATACGATCTGTGATAAGCAGTATAGATAATCTATATTACCTTTGGGGTTATGCTTTACTTACTGCTGCCCAAATACTTAATAGAGTACCATCAAAAGCTGTTTTATGAGACCCATATCAAATTTGGTACGATAGAAATCCAATTCATAAATATTTAAAGATTTTGGGTTGTCCTGCATACGTTAAAGTTGTGCAGCAGGATAAAATACCACCCAAAAGCATGCGTCACATGAGGCGCAAGCCTCATGCTTAGCATGCTGCTTGCGCATATGTGTGCGCTTGGCCATGACAATATGCCTATCTCCGATTTATCCTCAATTTTTCTCTATACGCTTGTAATGGAATATGGTTTTTCATTACAATATTTAAGAATACACCCATGCTCAAATACAAAGGGTTAGACTTACTTTCGTTGCGCAGGGCACCGATCTGATCCTATAGGTCCCACAACCACCCGAACATGTACTTGTATGATGATTTTATTTATGGATTTTAACCTTCCGTGGTGCCTGTTCTGGGGTCTTGACCATCATAAAATGGATTACTCGTTACCCTCTGTCGTCATGATCATATTCGTACATTGCTCGATTCTTGTGCATAACTCAGGTAATAGACGTTTGATTAGTTTTGATGATTCTAGATTTGAATGTTTCTGATTTTCGGAAAGATCCGTTTCTAAACAAGTTAGTTTTTCAAAAGATGATTATTGTGTTGATGACATTTAAAATGATTATATGGAGTTTGTAGTGTTATTTCCGATTTCGTTAATGACATGTTTTTCTATAAGAATATTTGCATTTTGCTTTCATTGTCGGTTAATGAATGAGATTGACTTATGGTTTATCCATTCAAATTTCAGTTTTCGATTGTGGGTTAAGTGGATCGTATGAACCTTGTAATGTGATTCTCATTTATGATAATGTATGTGTTGTGTAGGAGCGAAGCGGAGTTTACCGTTATGCCTATGATGTTCGTCGACCATGACATTGTTGGGCTCACAGCCCGTAGAAAGTACGGATTAGCCCGCGGGGGACTAAACCGAAGAATGAAGGAGTCGCCACCCAGTGTGAACTGGGAAATGATTTAAGGCCGCACTCACCCCTCGCAAGGGAAGACCTCAAACCGTTGGGTTCGGAATGGTCTCTTACTTATGCCACTATAATGTACGGGTTCACACAATGGTATAGTCAAGTCTTATGCAGTTCATGCAAGGCAATTCAAATAAACACAAATTTACACACCCATAAATATTAATAGAAATAATATGGCTCCACACAAAGATATAATTAAATCACTCATGCATAATATAAGGTGACTGATTAATGAAATAAATTAATATGAACGATGTAAAATATAAAGAATAGCAAAAGTATAATGCAATATAAATAATTAATCACATAGCATAATGCAAAATGAATAACTAAAGAAGTAAAAATGCATAAAATATAAAGAAAGAGGTCGACGTATATATGAGTATTTCCTGAGTGGCACGTGGAGTTGTATCCCAAGTACAAACCGCACTACCGTCCATTCAGATTCGGCTATGGAATTTACGTTTGGGTTTCCATCTGATATACCGCAAGGAATAATAACATACATAATCATCAATGTCATGTAAACGGACATAAAAAATAGACATGAAATAATACAGCAATGCATATACGTATAATCATGAACAAACATAAACAAATAAAGGCGAAATAATAAATAACAGTAAAGTGAATAATAGATAAAATAAACAATGAAATGCTAAGAGGAAATGTGGCCAGAGATTTGGCCATTTTTGATGTAGGGCTTCGCATACCCGGCTGTGTTAGACAATTATGACCCATAGTGTAACTATTTGTAAAAGACATTGTGGTTTTTGTACAAATTAACTATGTAGCAATGGAAATTACATTTTATCATTTTGTAATTTGATTACTTAAATATATAAATGATAAAAGTCCTTATGATTAGTTCCGGATTATAAGATATGAGACAATTGTTGGAGTTTAATCAAGTCCACAAGATCACAAACAATGCATAAAAATCACATATGAACACATCAAAGGAGGTGGCGGAATCAACTCACATTGAATTTCGGTTTTGATGAATGAAGAACAAAGGTGCGTTTTTGAGCTCCCTCCAAGCTCGGCAATGGCTTCCAAATGCAGTGGACTGCTCGGTTTTCGGCGTGTAGATCTCCACCATTTTCGGCCATTGAAGACCACCATTGAAGCTCCAAGCTTCAAGCTTCCTTGCTCAAGAAGATGCTTCCCTATCACCTATGTATGCTCAAGGTGTGCTAGCACTTGATTTTTGCCACAAAATCATTATCTTGCTTCTCCATTTTCGGCAGAAATCGCAACAAGAACAAGAAGAAGAAAGGTCCAAGACCGTGAAGAAGAGAGAAGAGTTTTTGGCTCCCAATTTTCTAAAACCGTGAAGACCAAAAGAAGTCAGAGAGTGTCACATGAATCTAGTCTCAATTGTAGGCCAAAAACGTGAACAAGCAAAAACCAATAAGTGAGTCACGTGAATGGCACAAAGAATTTGCCCAAAAACCGTGTACTACACATGGTCCAAGAGAGAGAAAATGATTATTATATACTTATATCTTTATTCCATTTACCAAGTAAATGAATAAATATATATACAAAAGTCCTATCAACTTTCCAACAATCACCTTTCTTTATTCACATCATGTCACTTTAATAAAGTGACAACATGTCATATCACATCACTCAAAGTGACAATTGATTTGACGCATGATGTGACAACGATTTGACGCTTGATGTGACTCGCGTGCCGCGTTCGAATTCGAAATGCGAACGCGCTCGCAATCACTCTCGGGCTCGGGTCCGCTAATTCCAAATTAACGAATTTTCCGTCGCGTCGTAATTAAATGATTACGCCTAGCGAATTCACTATTCACGTCGCTGACGAATTAATTCTAAATTAATTCGTTCGCCCGAATTAAAATCTAATTTTAATTCCGCGTCGAAATCCAATTTCGATTAATATATCGAATATATTAATTTTATCGATTAATTCCAAATTAATCGTTTCTCTCTTTAATTAATATTTTATCCCAGATAAAATATCTCCGCAATTGATCCCAGATTAATTTTCTCTCTCATCGAATTAATCCCAGATTAATTCTATCTCTCTCTTCTAATTAATCCCAGATTAATCAAAGTGCGAGTCATACGTCATCGGTGAATCTTCAGGAAGCGACCCATGAGATCTCCGGATATGTTGGCAGTAAATACGATCGTCGGACTGTCCGAACACGTAAGTACCTCGTACTACGTTTATATCGATTTACAAGACAAGGTTGGCTTCTAGCAAAGCGCCATGCCTACCCAATTCTCCAGAAATATTCTTACAGGAATATATAGATCTGTATCAAGCGTAGTATACCGTAGTATTGTGTATATTGGCCCAGTATCGGATAATCACGTGCTAGGGCTGGGGCTGGATAAGTGTCTGCCCCGTCCGAAACACATGTCGGATGTCTGGTAACATAGTCTCTATAATCGGATATACATGACCTGGTCACAATATCCCGATTGGTTGCGCAACACTCAAGAGCACTAGTACCGTATCCTGCGTGACATCATCTCCAAATGACTGAAGTGATACTTCCGTCTTGACATCACACCCAATACACTACGACTCTCTGATAAACCCAGAAGTGGTGTACACAGAACCGTTTAAAGCCCCTACCACCAAGACCAAAGTTTATCGATTATCGTAAGTATTAGCGATGCAAGTCTCAGGTTAAGACATACACACCTACCTCGATTTCGGCCTCCCATAGACACATAGTCATAATACCAATGGGATTCCGAGGGGTCTATCCAGAGCGAAGCTGTTTCCCGTACCATCGGTGAAACACGACCTCCTATCGCACTTGCATAAGTATCCAATACTTATATATATGAGAACTATGCCGTTGTGCCCTCACAAACGCGCACAAGTGCAATACTAGCCTATTCCGCATTATCGATGTCCAGTCTCGATAATACTACGGCTAGGGATATTTAATGATTAAACCTTCGGGGACTGATACTGTCTCATATCATTCTCAGTCCAGGTACTAATCATAGGGACCTCTCTTCATTTATATATCTATGGTGATCTAATCACAAATGATGAGAGTGCAATTTCCTTGTCACATAGTTAATTTGCTACAACAACACAATGATCTGTGCAAATAGTGACGCTATGGGTCATTTTGTCCAACAATCTCCCACTTGGCACATAGCCAGTCACTCAAGTGTCCCACACCTGAACTATGTACGGTTCGCTCAAATTGCTGAGGAAAGGTTTTCGTCAGCGGATTTGCTTAATTATCGTCTGACGCGATTTACACGATCATCACATCGCCACGATGTATGATCCGAACGAATCAGATGATATAGAAGTATATATCTGGATCGTCGATGAGACCTTTAATTCTTTAGCCTGTGCTGACGCCTAGCTCAGCTGCTAACAGAACTATATCTAATCTAATTAGATTTATTATCGATCCAAATGGCTTCTATTGCTGCCTCAGCTGCAGCAATAATCCGCATTTGTTGTTAATTCGGCAACAGTTATCTTGCTCGGAAGATTTCCAGCTCACTGTCCCAGTGTTCAAACTTTATAGTACCGCAGTATTTACCGGTTTGGAAACTTGCAGCAGTGATCCCAGTCACTTCAAGTTCTCCATCTCCATAGTTTAAGACAACATCTTTAGTTCTCTCAGATACTAACAGATGTTCTTAATCTTCAATCCAGTGACTATCACTTGGATTGACCCGATTGTGACTCCATATGCTCAAAGCGTATGAGACACCAATACAAGTACATTTTAAATGTACAATTTCTCAGAGAGTGTTACCAACTCCAAATCTAGCCCAGTAGATCTTTATTCCTTGAATAAAGGTTGTTACTCCCCAGAATTCTACGGAGAATTTCTATTGAAAGAATATCTATGAAAGCCAAGCTTTCATCTATGGGAATTTCATTGTCAGTGCCCCTCCCACTAACCTCCTTATATACACAAGAATTATTTCGTTTTGAGTCAAATCATAAACCATTATGATTATTTCAAAACGTCAGTTCCAAGAACCTATGCTTGCTTCAATCCAAACATGGATCGAATAACCGGTAACCTTGTTTGTCGGTTATACAAAATCGTCAGGATGTTGAAAGCATCCTCCAAAAGGTTTCCTTTTCAGGAAAGCGATTTTGATCTGCAACTGACACATTTCATAAATGAAATATGCAGTTATCAACAAGCATCTTCAAAATGGATTTACCATGGCAACAGGTAAAAGGTTGAACCGTTATTAACATAATGTTGATAACGATACCTTTCCGTCAAAAGCCCTGCTTTGTACGTTGGTATGTTGCCTTCCATGTATGTCTTCCTTGAAGACGTTTAATGTACCATAGGCACAATGCCTCGTGGTACAACAACTTAGTATCCAAAATAGTCGTTAAACATGGAATCCATTTTCGACTCATGGCACTTTGCCATAATAGGGAGTCGATACCTTGTATCACTACCTCATACGTAATCAGTTGGTGTACCTTAAAAGATTAACATCTTTATGAGGTGAGATCAGAAACCCATACCCCAGGTTGTTTTCTGACTCTCTCTGATCTACGCGGTTTCTTGTGTATTTTAAGATTAATGGTATAGATTCATCATTGATGAACTATTTGTGTTCCATTACGGACCTTGTGCCTAGAATAGTATTACTCCGATTTTCATCGAGTTATCACTATCCTCCCACTGACCACTGCATATCGGTATTCCTCTCAGGAAAACCGCATGGTGAGCAACAATCACATTGTTCTCATGTGGGATTTATAAGTACTATACTTATGGTTTCCCTTAGGATAACCTATATTGGCACTAATCCAATTTGGGTTCTTAGTTTGGTATCATCCAAACTTTATGCCTGGCATACCCAAATTATCAGGAATGAGAAACCTCGTTTCTTTCCTGTTCATATCCTATATGATATCTGTCAAACAGATTTACATGGAACCTTATTCTAAATAAGTTTTGCACTGTTAATACATATCCTGTTGAAGGAAACAGTAGCTCAGAGCGACTCGCGAAAAACCTAATCATGTCCAACAAAACTTGGTTTTTAGTTCTGACACACCGTCAATTGACGTGTCTCGGGAGGAGTCCTCATATGAAAGAATACCGTAATCTTTCATGTACGTATGAAACTTACTGCTTAAGTATTTACCATACGGTCTTACCGTAGCGGCATAATACTACAGCCGATCTGTTTGTATACTTCGTGTCGAAACTCAAAGTTTCGTATTTGTGTTCTTCAAAAGAAACACATAACCATAACGTGATGCCACATCCGTTAAGGTCACGAAATATTCATGTACACATCTAGCCAAGCTAGATATGGGCCCACTTACTTCACCATGAATAGGGTTACAGATCGGTGGCCTTTACACTATTACCTAGTAAATAGTATTTTAGGTACTTTACCTAGTAAACTAGATTCGTAGACCTTATTTGAATAGTCAAATCAGTCCTAGTACCCACTCTTCAAAAGTGTGGATATACGAGTCTAGTTTAACTGTGTCCCAGACAACAATGCCACAAATAAGTCTCTATTGATCAAATCAATATGAGCTATTTATTTGTCATTTTATATTTTGAGATTTTATTTATATTCAAATATAAATTCTGTTATTCACATCTAATGTTTTATCTCGTATCATATATATTTTATGTACCACACTAAGTATTTAAAATTTAATTTCAATACTAGTAGTGAACATAACTTAGACAAATATATTTAAAGTCAGAGCCTCCCCCTTTCTTTAATTCCTTCGTGTCTTCCATATCCAAATGGTAGTCACTTCGGGATATGTCAATTATCATTTTCGATATTTCACAAACCTTTGGCCAAGCCTTGGGTTTTGGAATATTGAAACGATGTGCACCTTGTGCTACATTCCCAATTGCAAACTTTGACTTTTCTCCACTAGAATAGTCAATTAATTCTCCAAGAATTATTAATTGCAATTTTAATACTTTTAAATCTAAAATTAGATTTATGACAAGTATATTAAATTAAGCATTAAAGTCATCATCACATAAATCTTCCAAAGATTTTATGCTCTACTTATATTGCTTAATTTTGGGCTTAAGGTATAATAAGTTATTTTATCAAATAAAGTAACCTATTATTTATTCCCAATTTGAAAATTAAATCATTTAAAATATTTTAATCCTAGATTATATTTTAAATATTCAACTTTTCAATTTCTTATCTTGATTACAATAGTCCAACTATTTAATCAACGATTAGTGGTACTATATATATTATAATGATTATAATAGTCCAACTATATAATCAAATATAATCCAAATTAATTAACCTCAATTACATTGATTACTATAATCCAATTATAAAATCAACTGTAAACTGAAATTAATTAATTCAAATATATTGATTAATATAATCCAATTATATATAATCAAATATAATACAGTCCAACTGTTTATTAAAACAACAATTTAAATATTAGTCTAACTAACATTTAATCTAACGACGAAATAATTTAAATGAGCGTGTTTAGCGAGTATTGAACGAATGTTGCAAATTCAATACTTGCCTCCCACTATTTTTCGTCGAGCCTCTAACCCTCTGTGGAGTACTCGGGAAACCGTGTTTCCTAGTGGGCTAGGATCCTATTAAATAACACACAACCCTGACTTTGGCCAATAAAAAGCTGTATGCTATTTAACTAGGTAGATCTCACAGATCAATTGGATCTCATCCAATTCCTAGATCCGGTTAGGTGGACATCCAAGTCCGAAACATATGTATATGTCAATGTATCCAATACATTTTCCTAACCCTATCCTCTGAATCATCTAGGCCTTGGCTTTGGCCAAAACAAACCTAATGATTCCAGTTAAGCTGGACCCATTGACGAGAAAGTTTTGTAATCAATGTCATTGGACAAAAAGTGACCTGACTTTGGCCAATAAAATCACGATTTGGACAAGACACCGATATGCAACAAAACTCTCATGATTCAAGTACATCCTTGATTGACAAAGGTCTTGACTTTGGTCAATAAAACCAATGCCAACTTCGGATCTTGAACAAGAATCATTCAATGGAAGGATATTTGCTTAATATAAAACGAGGGTTTTTCGCGTGCAAATTGGCTACCAATTTAATTATCTTTGTTAAGGTCTCATCATCATACACCCTTAAGCATGCATTCTAAACACATAATAAAGCGAGTATGAAATAAATAATAATGATATGCGGATGGATATTTTACATTGATCCTAGATCAAATCTCTCACTTTCTCTCTCTTGCTAGCACTTGTATTACTTCTACCCGTTACACTACACTTCTAAAGAAACCTCTTTTACATGGAGGGGAATAGGTGAGAAGAGAATACAAAGAAATAGAGATAAGGCTGGACACGCAGGTCCAATTTAATAAATCAAATTTATTACAATTTCCAAAATCGCCCAACCCGACTAATATCCATCCGATATACATTATTCAAACATCACAACCATGTATTCATACAAGCATGTTATCAATCAATCAATCAAATTAATTAATCTTGATTATTAGTGATCATCCAATGTTCAAACAAAGATTTGATTTTGTTCGAGTCAAACTCGTATTGCAAACACGTACTCAAAGTACAATTTCTACGAATTAAATTAAATTACATAATTAAATCCAATTTAATACGTATTTAATTCTAATTCATTATTTAATTCCAAATTAAATATTACACTTTTATTAACGAACCTTTACGACTTAAATTCCAAATTTAATCGCAACGGGTCTCAAAGCCCGATTAACATCTAATGTTTTATTTAATTAAAGTCCAATGGGCTTTTAATTAATTTCTATAGGCGTGGACTTTTGGTCAACTCGGGTCAAACCGAACAACCAAAATCCAATCCGGGAGTTACCCCATAAGCCTTTAAATTAATTTTGGCCCATTAGGCCCAATTAAATAATTAAGGTCCATTAAGTCATAATTGGACCTTTTGGATTCGGTTTTGGGCCTAATTGGATCCAACCAATTTTGCCTAAACCCAACTTTGTTACAACAAAGCCCAAAAGCCCAATTACAACCCTAACAAGCCCAATTTCCAAAATCAAGCCCAAATTAATTAACTTATAAAATTCCAAATTTCACAATTAATTAACCTAAGTGTAATACACAATCAATTACCCAATTAACATTTCTAAAATATCAATTAGCCTAATTAATCATGCACTTTAACAACCAAATAGTGTCCAACACAATTCAAATCAAAAAACCAAATTAACATGCTTTCAAGTCTCGGCAATTAGGGGTTTTTCAATTCGATTCGGTTTCAATCCAATTGAGTCCACAATCATAATTTCCCAAATCAATTCAATTCATCCAATGAATTAAAACAACAAAATCACAAAGAATTTCATGTTCTTTAAAATCGGCCAAGCCACTTTAAAAGGGAAAAATGTTCCAAATCAAAATTCAATCCAATTGAACTTCAAAACAACATTAACCAATTGTTTTAAGTCATCCAATGATCAAACAAAACAAAATTACCAAGACATTAGGTTCTTCCAATTTTCGGCCAAGCCTCCAATTTGGGGAAATTGAATCCAATCCAATTTCATGAAATTGATCACACACAATCTCAATTAAACATGTTCTAAGCATACTTAAACATCCAATTCAATTAAAACATGCTTAAACACATTTTGCCCAATTTCAAGTTTCATATTCAACCTAAGAATTGGGGAAAATTGATCTAATCCAATTTTCTTGAAATTGATCATGCACAACTTCAATTCAACCTCATTCAAGCATAATGCATCAAACAATTCAACCAAATCATGCCTAAATCGAGTTTACCCAAATTAAAGTTTTGACCAAAATTTGCAAATTGGGGAAAATCAATCCAATGATTTTTTTTGTCAAATTGATTACATATATCTCAAATTAGATCATATATAAGCATTATTGAACAATCAATTTGTCATAATCAAGCCAAAATCAAAAAGCCCCAAATTACTCAAGAACCCTAATTTCGGATTTCATGCATCAATGGCTCTAGATACCATGTTGGAGTTTAATCAAGTCCACAAGATCACAAACAATGCATAAAAATCACATATGAACACATCAAAGGAGGTGGCGGAATCAACTCACATTGAATTCGGTTTTGATGAATGAAGAACAAGGTGCGTTTTTGAGCTCCCTCCAAGCTCGGCAATGGCTTCCAATGCAGTGGACTGCTCGGTTTTGGGCGTGTAGATCTCCACCATTTTCGGCCATTGAAGACCACCATTGAAGCTCCAAGCTTCAAGCTTCCTTGCTCAAGAAGATGCTTCCCTATCACCTATGTATGCTCAAGGTGTGCTAGCACTTGATTTTTGCCACAAACATTATCTTGCTTCTCCATTTTCGGCAGAATCGCAACAGAACAAGAGAAGAAAGGTCCAAGACCGTGAAGAAGAGAGAAGAGTTTTTGGCTCCAATTTTCTAAAACCGTGAAGACCAAAAGAAGTCAGAGAGTGTCACATGAATAGTCTCAATTGTAGGCCAAAAACGTGAACAGCAAAAACCAATAAGTGAGTCACGTGAATGGCACAAAGAATTTGCCCAAAAACCGTGTACTACACATGGTCCAAAGAGAAAAATGATTATTATATACTTATATCTTTATTCCATTTACCAAGTAAATGAATAAATATATATACAAAAGTCCTATCAACTTTCCAACAATCACCTTTCTTTATTCACATCATGTCACTTTAATAAAGTGACAACATGTCATATCACATCACTCAAAGTGACAATTGATTTGACGATGATGTGACTAACGATTTGACGCTTGATGTGACTCGCGTGCCGCGCTCGAATTCGAAATGCGAATGCGCTCGCAATCACTCTCGGGCTCGGGTTCGCTAATTCCAAATTAACGAATTTTCCGTCGCGTCGTAATTAAATGATTACGCCTAGCGAATTCACTATTCACGTCGCTAACGAATTAATTCTAAATTAATTCGTTCGCCCGAATTAAAATCTAATTTTAATTCCGCGTCGAAATCCAATTTCGATTAATATATCGAATATATTAATTTTATCGATTAATTCCAAATTAATCGTTCTCTCTCTTTAATTAATATTTTATCCCAGATAAAATATCTCCGCAATTAATCCCAGATTAATTTTCTCTCTCATCGAATTAATCCCAGATTAATTCTATCTCTCTCTTCTAATTAATCCCAGATTAATCAAAGTGCGAGTCATACGTCATCGGTGAATCTTCAGGAAGCGACCCATGAGATCTCCGGATATGTTGGCAGTAAATACGATCGTCGGACTGTCCGAACACGTAAGTACCGTCGACGTAATACGTTTACTACGTTATATCGATTTACAAGACAAGGTTGGCTTCTAGCAAAGCGCCATGCCTACCCAATTCTCCAGAAATATTCTTACAGGAATATATAGATCTGTATCAAGCGTAGTATACCGTAGTATTGTGTATATTGGCCCAGTATCGGATAATCACGTGCTAGGGCTGGGGCTGGATAAGTGTCTGCCCCGTCCGAAACACATGTCGGATGTCTGGTAACATAGTCTCTATAATCGGATATACATGACCTGGTCACAATATCCCGATTGGTTGCGCAACACTCAAGAGCACTAGTACCGTATCCTGCGTGACATCATCTCCAAATGACTGAAGTGACACTTCCGTCTTGACATCACACCCAATACACTACGACTCTCTGATAAACCCAGAAGTGGTGTACACAGAACCGGTTAAAGCCCCTACCACCAAGACCAAAGTTATCGATTATCGTAAGTATTAGCGATGCAAGTCTCAGGTTAAGACTATACACACCTACCTCGATTTCGGCCTCCCATAGACACATAGTCATAATACCAATGGGATTCCGAGGGGTCTATCCAGAGCGAAGCTGTTTCCCGTACCATCGGTGAAACACACGACCTCCTATCGCACTTGCATAAGTATCCAATACTTATATATATGAGAACTATGCCGTTGTGCCCTCACAAACGCGCACAAGTGCAATACTAGCCTATTCCGCATTATCGATGTCCAGTCTCGATAATACTACGGCTAGGGATATTTAATGATTAAACCTTCGGGGACTGATACTGTCTCATATCATTCTCAGTCCAGGTACTAATCATAGGGACCTCTCTTCATTTATATATCTATGGTGATCTAATCACAAATGATGAGAGTGCAATTTCCTTGTCACATAGTTAATTTGCTACAACAACATAATGATCTGTGCAAATAGTGACGCTATGGGTCATTTTGTCCAACAACAATATCAATCCATAAAGGTTAAAATCATTAATATCCCTAGTCGTAGTAATTATCGAGACTGGACATCGAAATGGAGAATAGACTGTATTGCCTTTGGCGTGTTATGGAAGCGTAACGACATAGTTCTCAGTTATTTAAGTATTGGATCCTTATATGCAGTGTGATTAGGAGGTTGTGTTTACCGATGGGTACGGAAACAACTTCGTTCTCTCCTGGGATAGACACCCGGAAATCCCATTGGTAGTATGATTATTGTGTCTATGGGAATCCGCATCAGGGTAAGGTATATTTGGTCTTAAACCTGAGACTTGCATCGCTAGTACTTGCGACAATCAATACACTTTGGTTTGGTCGTCCAGGACTTTAACAGGTTCTGTGTACGCCTCTTCTTCTGTGTTTATTAGAATCGTAGTGTATTGGGTGTGATGTCAAGATGGAAGTATCACTTCAGTCATATGGAGATGATGATCACACAGGGTACAAAACTGGTACTCTAATTGGTTGCAACCATCGGGATAATATGACAAGGTCATGATTATCCGATTAAAGAGACTAGTTGCTTGTAATTCGATATATGCTTCGTACGGGGCAGACCTATTCCATCCATCCAGCCCCAGGCCTTGCATGTGACATCCGATACTGGATCGAAATACTCAATACTAGGTATACTACGCCTGACAAAGATTATATATTCTATTAAGAATATTTCTATAGAATTGGGTATGCACAGTGCTTTGCTAGAAGCCAATCATGTCTCGGAAATCGGTAAAAATGTAGTACGAGGTACGTACGTGTTCGGATAGTCCGACGATCGGATTTACTGCCAACATATCCAGGGATCTCTTGGGTCACTTCCCGAAGATTCACCAATGACGTATGATTCGAATTTAATTAGTCTGGAATTAATTACGGAGAGATTTTAATCTAGGATAAAATACTATTTGAAGAGAGAGAAAGATTAATTCGGATTAAAATCGATAAAATAATATATTCGATATATTAAACGAAATTAGATTTCGACGCGGATTAAAATTGGATTTTAATTTCGGGCTAACGAATTAATTTCGAATTAATTCGCGAGCGACGTGAATAGTAGTTTTGCTAGGCATAATTATTTAATTAAATTGATTTAATTACGTCGCAACAGAAAATTCGTTAATTCGGAATTAGCGAACCCGAGCTTGGGATGTGTTAAGGGCCCACTCGGATTTTGAATCAAGTGGGGCCCACATGTCACATCACTTGTCACTTTAATTACTTTTTGGTGATGGGTTTTGGTGAAAGGAATGGTGATGACTTGTATTACACATTTTGTGTGTAATCATGGGATTGACTTTTACCAAATTTTGAGATTTGGTATATGATATTTTGTTTTTAGAAAACATAATACACAAGCCATATTTTTTCACTTCATTCTCCTCTCTCCATTACCGAAATTGGCACTCTCCCCTCTCAAAAGTTTGGCTTGGCCGAAACTTGAAGAAAGAATAAGGAAATTTGTTGCAAATTTTCTAAGTTGCTAGCACATCAAAGAATCATCCAAGTTGATAGGGAAACCATCCCAAAAGCTTGGAATCAAAGAACAAAGCTTGGAGCTTGGATTCTACATTCAAAGAGGAAGCTTGGAGACTTCTCAGAGGAACAAATTTTTATATTTGACGCATCCTAAATTCGTTCTTTGTAAGTATGATTCTGCCATACTTTACTTTCGTATTCACATGATTTCATTGCTTTATATGATCTTGGGAATGTCTTAGAGACCAATAATGATTTCATTGCTTGAAATGATCTTGGGACAACTTAGAAACCCAACAATGGTATCAGATTTGGAATCTAAGTCGTAAAGGCGCATTAGGAAATTAATTGAAAGCCCATTGGACTTTAATTAAATGACATTGGATGTTAATTGGGCTTTGAGACCCATTTAGATTAGATTTGGAATCTAAGTCGTAAAGGCGCATTAAAAAGTGTAGTTATTTAATTTGGAATTAAATATAGAATTAGTATTGAATACGAATTAAATTAGATTTAAATTGTAGTTTGAAATAATTCAAGATTTCGTACTTCGAGTACTTATTCTCAAACGAGTTGGACTCGCGCAAATCAAATCGTTGTTTGAACATTGGATGATCACTTTATTCAAAGATTAATTAATTGGATTAGATTGATTGAATAACATGCTTTATATGAATACATGGATGTGTTGAATGAATAATGTATATCCGATGGATATTAGAAGGGAAATGGCAATTTTGGAAATTGTTGTAAATTTAGAATTTATTAAATTGGACATGCGTGTCCAACCTTTTCTCTCTCGATTCTTTGTAATTCTCTTCTCACCTAATTCCCCTTAATGTTAATGAGGTTTCTTTAATTATATATGTAATTGGGTAGAAGTAAGAATAGTGCTAGCAGGGGAGAGGAAATGGAGTGATTTGTTCTAGGAACAATCTGTGAGATATACATCCGCATATCATTATTAATTTATTTTCACGCCTTATTATGCTTTTAGAATGCATGCTTAAGGGTGTATGATGAGACCTAACAAAGATAATAAATTGGTTGCCAATTTACGCGAAAAACCCTCAATAAATATTAAGCGTTTTCCTTCCATTCAATGATTCATTCTCAAGATCCAAGATTGGCACTGGTTTGTTGGCCAAAGACAAGACCTTTGTCCATCGCGGATGTGTTTGAATCATGAAGGCTTTGTTCCATATCGTATGTCTTGTCCAAGTTGTGATTTGTTGGCCAAATTCAAGATCACTTCTTGTCCATTGACATCGATTACGAAGCTTTCCAAAGTCAATGGGTTCCGCTTAACTGGAATCATTAAGCTTGTTGTGCCAAAGCCAAGGCTTAATTGATTCAGAGGAAAAAAGGTTAGGAAAATATATTGGATATATTGGAAATAATATTGTATAATATGTTTCGGACTTGGAGGTCCACCTACCGGATCTAGGAATTGGATGAGATCCAATTGATCTTAGAGATCTACCTAGTTAAAATCATCATACAACTTGTTGGCCAAAGTCAAGGTTGTTGTGTTATTTAACAGGATCCTAGCCCACTAGGAAACTAGGTTTCCCGAGTACTCAAAAAAAGGGTTAGAGGCTCGTCGAAAAATAGTGGGAGGCTAGTATTGAATTTGCAATTTCGTTCAAATACTTAGCTTTACGCGCTTTCACAATTATTTCGTCAATTATTTTATTAGTTGGACTAATATATTATTATTTTTTTTCTGTAACAGTTAGACTGTACCTATACATTGTTAATCGAATAGTTGGACTATTGCGATTAAGATGACAGGAAAGTTAAGCATTAGGGATATTGTCATGGGCGATAATGTCTTTAATGGCACAAACTTTCAAGACTGGGATATGAATCTCAGAATTGTTCAGGGATCCGAGAAGTTGCTCTACACTATATAGAAACCTCTTGGGCCTAAGCCCCGACCTGATCAGTTGCTTGAGCTAGAGCTTTGGAAGACTCATAGTGATGACAATGCGACTACTCAATCGGTAATGCTTGCCGCTATGACTTCGCAATTCCGTCATCAAAATAAGGGATTGGATCCCTATGAGATGATGGCGAAGTTGCATGATCTTCACTGATCTAATCTTATATCGCAAAGATATAAGTTGCAGAAGAAGCTCTTCCGCCCTCGCATGTCAGAGGGTACGTCTGTTGAGCACCATGTGTCACAGATGATTGCTGACATTGAGTAGCTCGGACAGATGGGCATCGTCTTCGAGGCTGAGACTTCAATGGATTTGATCCTACAGTCTCTCCCCGACACTTAGAGTGGGTTTATCATGAACTACAACATGTTGAACCAATACCAAACTCTTGGAGAGTTGATGTCCACACTGCGCGAAGTAGAAAAAAAGCTTCTAAAGGGCAAGAAGCGCGAGGCGCACTTCGCTTCAACATCTCAGACTCCGAGGGCTTGGCCCAAGGCGACTGGAGGTGTAAAGAAGAAGAAGAAGAAGAAAGGTAAGGCCAAATCATCAAAGGGTTCTGGGAAACCTAAGGACAAATCCCAAGATGTATGTCTGCAGTGTGGGAAGCGGGGATAGTGGAAGCGTGACTGCCGCGAGTACAAGGCACACATGAAGGAAATCAAAGCGGGCAAGGCACCGGCTTCAGGTATGTTTGTTATAGAAATAAACATGTCTACTAATAGTTTTAAAAATTAGAGGTTGTGGTACTCATATATGTACTGATGTGCAGGATCTGCAGATTAGTAGGAGACTGGCCTCATGAGTGATTGACCTCTGTGTTGGAAATAGGACACGAGTCGTTGTTTTGGCCGTTGGCACTTTTGTTTTGGAACTGCCCTCGGGGTATGTACTTAAACTATCAGACTGTTATTATGTACCTAGTTTGACTAGGAATACTATTTATGTATCTATGTTAGCCCAATGCGGGTATACTTTTGTATTTAGAAACACTGGGTGTTTTATGTATAAAAATGATATGGAAATTTTGCACTGTTAATGTAAATAATGGTCTTTATATTTTGAATATGAATCAATCTCAAACATATAATGTAACAAACAAAAGGCTTAAAGTAAGTAACAAAGATGAAATTTACATGTGGCATTGTCGTCTGAGACACATAAACAAGACAATTATATCCACACTTTCGAAGAGTGGGTACTTAGACGGATTTGATCCAAATTCATATGACAACTGCGAATCTTGTTTATTAGGCAAAATGCCTAAAACACATTTTAGCAGAAAGGGTGTACGCGCCACCGAACAGTTGTTGGACAAAATGACCCATAGCGTCACTATTTTCACAGATCATTGTGTTGTTGTAGCAAATTAACTATGTGACAAGGAAATTGCACTCTCATCATTTGTGATTAGATCACCATAGATATATAAATGAAGAGAGGTCCCTATGATTAGTTCCTGGACTGAGAATGATATGAGACAGTATCAGTCCCCGAAGGATTTATCATTAAATATCCCTAGCCGAGTATTATCGAGAATGGACATCGATAATGCGGAATAGGCTAGTATTGCACTTGTGTGCGTTGTGAGGGCACAACGGCATAGTTCTCATATATTAAGTATTGGATACTTATGCAAGTGCGATAGGAGGTCGTGTTTCACCGATGGTACGGGAAACAGCTTCGCTCTGGATAGACCCTTTGGAATCCCATTGGTATTATGACTAAGTGTCTATGGGAGGCCGAAATCAAGGTATGTGTGTAAAGTCTTAACCTGAGACTTACATCGCTAATACTTACGATAATCGATATACTTTGGTCTTGGTGGTACAGGGCTTTAACCGGTTCTGCGTACACCACTTCTGGGTTTATCAGAGAGTCGTAGTGTATTGGGTGTGATGTCAAGACAGAAGTATCACTTCAGTCATATTGGAGATGATGTCACGCAGGATACGGTACTAGTGCTCAGCCTAAAAATAATAATATATTAGTCCAACTAATAAATAATTGACGAAATAATTTGAAAGCGCGTAAAGCTAAGTATTTGAACGAAATTGCAACCAATCGGGATATTGTGACTAGGTCATAAATATCCGATTATAGGACTATGTTACCAGGCATCCGATATGTGCTTCGGAGTCTGAGATGTTGAAGCGATGGCCTCGCGCTTCTTGCCCTTTAGAAGCTTTTTTCTACTTCGCGCATTGTGACATCAACTCTCCAAGAGTTTGTATTGGTTCAACATGTTGTAGTTCATGATAAACCCACTCTAAGTGTCGGGGAGAGACTGTAGGATCAAATCCATTGAAGTCTCAGCCTCGAAGACGATGCCCATCTGTCCGAGCTACTCAATGTCAGCAATCATCTGTGACACATGTGCTCAACAGACGTACCCTCTGACATGCGAGGGCGGAAGAGCTTCTTCTGCAACTTATATCTTTGCGATATAAGATTAGATCAGTGAAGATCATGCAACTTCGCATCATCTCATAGGGATCCAATCCCTTATTTTGATGACGGAATTGCAAGTCATAGCGGCAAGCTTACCGATTAGTAGTCGCATTGTCATCACTATGATCTTCCAAAGCTCTAGCTCAAGCAACTGATCAGGTCGGGTGCTTAGGCCCAAGAGGTTTCTATATAGTGTAGAGCAACTTCTCGGATCCCTGAACAATTCTGAGATTCATATCCCAGTCTTGAAATTTTGTGCCATTAAAGACATTATCGCCCTGACAATATCCCTAATGCTTAACTTCCTGTCATCTTAATCGCATAGTCCAACTATTCGATTACAAGTATAGGTACAGTCTAACTGTTACAAGAAAATAATAATATATTATCCACTAATAAAATAATGACGAAATAATTTGAAAGCGCGTAAAGCTAAGTATTTGAACGAAATTGCAACCAATCGGGATATTGTGACTAGGTCATAAATATCCGATTATAGAGACTATGTTACCAGGCATCCGATATGTGCTTCGGACGGGGCATACACTTATCCA